>RYFJ01003330.1:0-71662 GCA_003991445.1 Oryza meyeriana var. granulata | reverse complement strand
CCTTCTCCACTCGGCACTTTCTCGGGTCAAGCGTCGCAGTGGCGTTTGTTAGGGGGTGGGGCTCTTTTAGACTTTTTTTCTTAAGCGTGCGGGTTCGTTGGCTTCTCTTGGAGTCTCCGCTTCAGCTGCGTCTTGTCGCCTTCTCCGTTCGAGGTCTGCATTATCATGATTTGCCAGTAAGTCAATCGTCCTTGCGTGGCATCGACACGGACAGCAGGTCTTCGCGAGGGTTCGACGGTAGACTGGAGTGACTTGAGATCAGGTCCAGTCGGGGAGATATGCTCGGATTTCTCTGCCTTCTCGGCTAGGCCATGGTCTCAGCCTGAGCTGTCGGCGCGCTCTGTCCCGCATGGCCTCCTATTCTGTCGTGTGTGACGGTCGCTTTCATCTGGGCTTTCATGCGGTGAGTGGTTGTATTCGCGAGATGGGGAGCCATCTGCTAGGATCGGTTGTCCTCGCGCTACATTGGCGGTTCGCGAGTTTCTACTCAGGACAAGAAAAACGCAGAAGAGTCAAATTAAGACAAGGAGTTGCTGGATGCTTGCTACTATGAGAATCATTTCGCGTTACCCTTGGGATTTCGTCCATCATTGATGTGTTCGTGGTTCGCGGCACGATAATCGAGGCTATCGAGATCTTGCTGGCTTGCGACGATTTTTATTCAAGTCTGAGCGCTTTCTCATTGAGTTGTCCCGTGCCGTAGTGGTCTAGAGAAGGTTTCGGGGCATTTAGCTGCGCTGGGGGTATGCTTGGATTTGCCTTAATCTTTCTTCATTTGTTCTTAGGCATATATGTTGGGATGGTTTGGTCTGGTCGTGTCTGGCAACGTGCGATCGTGGCGGTGACCTGAACACTTGTCATGTAGAGTGGACGTGGGTCCTCGGTCTCTCCTAGGCAGTTTTTGCTTCCCTACATATTTTGGAGGATCGGGATCGGTGGGAATTTCCGTTCCCTGACTGTTACGGATTTATGGCGCAGGGGCGGGCCTCATGCTCAACTGTGCACTAAGGTTCGTCTTGCGGATGTAGCTGGCCTGTAGGCGAGCTTCGGTTTCAGGTCCGGGGCTTTGGCCACAGGCAATTTGAGGTTTGCTGCTCGCTTGCTTTTTTTTTTTGACTTTGTTTTTTTCGGCTGGGTGTGGATTCATATGAAGCTGGAGGGCAGATGGGCCTCTTCGCTTTTTGAGGTCGATTTCTGGTCTTTCGTTCCTGCTTTCTAACGAGGCAGCATTTCATAGACTGTATTTTCAGGACATTGACGTACTAGAGGAATGCTTTGGATTTGTCGCACCTTTGGTAAATTTCAGTTCTTCCTGTCGTTAGTTTTGTTTGTGATCGTCTCCTTTTTTCGGCGTATGCGCTGGCATCCGGTGTTTTCGTCTACGCGTACAGTGGTCTTGTCGTCGGGACGGCAATTTTGGCATATGGTTGAGTTGGCTCTCTGATTCTGGTACGTCGTTGTTCGGTGTTCTTTTCTGCCCCAATGGCTTTTTTCGTTCTAGGTTTTGGCCTCCTTTTTTGGCGGTTGCGGTTGTTTTATTTTTTGGGCATCGACTACTGTCGATTCCAAGCCAGCTGTTCTTCTGTCCTGGGCGTCTTCGTCCTTGGTAGCGTTGTGCATGCGGTTTCTCCTTGTTCTTTTATTTTTTAAGGCCTAAACGGTCAGCTTTTCTTTCTGTATGTGACGCGTGTCATGGCCATTCGCTTGCCGATTAATTGGCTTTTTTTCTTCCGCTTCTCTTTTTGGAGTCGGCGTTTTGGGCATTGTAGAGGGATCTTGGTTCCTTTTCTTGCGAGCGCGTACCCGCAACGATATGGGTTCGAGAATCTTCTTATTTTCAAATTTACTATGCATCTATTTAGCTAAGTCGACAGTATATCCTATCAGTCAGTGGTTAACATTATTGTTCCAGCGGGCGTTCCGCATAGAAGATAAGCAGAGTTTACCTTGGTTTCTCGCGGCTCCTGGATGAAGCTATTTAATGCAGAACTGCGGTATATCTTCGTGGCAACGCCCCTTCTGAGAAGTAGCGGACTAAGGTAATCGGTTACTGCCTCCTTGTCCGCTGTCTCGCTGCTTCATCTTTTTGTTTCCGTCGGGATCGTGCTACCTCTGAAGGCCCCTTATCCGAAAGCATTCTCAGTCTTTCACTGTGGACTTCGCCTCGTTCGAACGGCGAGCCAGCGTCTAGTTGTTCAATTGCTCTGTCCTCTTTGAGGTCAGTCTTATCTTCGTGGTTTAGCATCTGTTTGTGTCTTGTGCCTAGTTGGTCTGTCAATAGGTTTGGCTCCTGACGAGCACTAGTCCTTGGTCATCACAGTCGGGGGCGATACCAGTAATTGGTTTGGCAAGTTGAATGGAGCAGATTGGCGGTTACATCCACTTTCCTTCTGTGGTTTCTTTACTTCCCTTCAGAGAAGGATTTCAAGGGGATATTTATCTTGCTATATTTTGTATTTTCTTCATTTTTTACTCTTAGTGTTTGGAAGACGTCCGCCCCATTACCTGATTATGACTTTCTTGGAAGGCTGGGGCTTGAATGGAACAAGTGTCGGAAGGATTGAAATGGGGCTCACACCAGACAGCACTCGCAAAGGGTAACGATATGGAGATTGAAGGATCGAGTTGGGATTTAATGCACAGACTCCAGCCCGTTAAATCGGAAAGGATTGGGGCGGAGAAATTGTCAGACGACGGAAGACACACCGCCCGTCAGAAGAAAGAGGCGAAAACTATACTGTTTACAGGCGGGGGTTGGGGCTCGACTCTTTCGCGATTCGCTTATACTGGATGCACTTTCTTGGCTGGGCAACTTCAGCTCTTGCTTCGTTCAGGGGCGCTCATGCTTCTACCGAGCCGAATCCGAGATCGGGTCCAAGAACTCCTGGCCTCCGCTGTGTTTTGTATCGTGCATCCGTTATTCGGCATGATGAGGCGTTGATGATTTGGGGAAAGTTAAATCGGGGCTTGGATGACGATAGAGGATTGAAATGCGCCGATGGTCGGGTGGGGAGACGGCTGCTGTAACTCCTATGCGGTTGCAAGGAGGCGAAAGCTATTGGCGCGAAGGTGGAAGATGAAGAGATTTGGTTGCTGTTGGGGAAGACATGGAATTTTCTCTCTCCCATCCTTTTTATTGCCTGAATTAACTTAGATGGCCAGGACAGTTTGGTATTTGGCTCGGATGAGTTCCTACGTAGTGCATGCTCATGTGGGGCCGCTAGGGGCGTAGTTGAATAATAGCGCTGGTGCTACTTTTCAGGAGTGTATGATGAGGTAAATGCAGATATGCTTCATGAGAGCATTTACTGCTAAACAATTGTTTGGGTTTGTTTATCACCAGGTTCGAGATATATCTTAAAGGATAATTCAAGTGGTCTTCATTAAATTGGGGATGCAGGTATCTTCTCTCGATTGGTAAAAAATCTACGCAATGGAATTTTTATAAAGTGTGTACTTCGGCCTTTTCTCCAGTGCTGCGTGGCTTCAGTTTCCAGCCGCATTATTCAGCATGAAGTGAAGAGTCATAACTCTCGGTAGTGCTACTCGGACGTGATATAAATTATTATTCGTGACATGATTGCGATGAGTCTAACTTTGGTGGGACCATTCGGGAAGACTATACATCCTTTCCCAAGCTGACATGGATGCGTATGAAGAGTATATTATGAGTGTTGTTATCTTGCCGACATAGGCTATGATACCACCATTCGCGACTTGGACATGACAGTGAAGAGTTATATATCCGGTAGTGCTATGGTAGACTATGAATTATAATTCCGGTTGACTTGATGTCGGAGTCTTCATAACAGTACCAGTTATATATCTCCTCGAAAGACTTCCGGTTTACAGATCTTTGACTTTATGTTTATTGTCTTCACGTAATTAAGCAAAAGTGGGGCTACACTAATGAGGTGCGCCTATTGCTGGGGCACTATTCATATATCTACATGAAGTTCCTTATAGCCTGTGCCAGTGACATGAAGCGGATCGGGAAATTCTTCGTACAAAGTCTCGGGAGCATCGCATGCGGGTAACTTTCACCGTGGAGGATGAGCCTCGCATCAGCTGGTGATCAACTATGAGGTTCAGGGGTCTGTGGAGCTTATGGGCGGGTACTTCAACTAAAGCATGGCCACTCGGATATGTAGGATGGCCATGACATGTTTAGAGATAAGGATAGCATCGGCAGTGCTGTACCTTGTAATAATAGGAACATCAGCCTTGTCGGATAGGTTCTATCTCTAGGAATCTTGGTCATATCCGACTGGGATCCTTAATGTTGTCCTAGTATATAAAGCGGAGGGGGGGCCCAATGAGGGCAAGTCCCGAGATCATTAATCACAAATCCACCTCAGAGGAATAACACCTCACTGGACGTAGGTATTACCTCACTTGAGGGCCTGAACCAGTATAATTCCCTCGTGTTCCTCTGCAATCCACCGAATTCCAGTTCGCCAAGTACCCCCATAGTATTATTGCCGGTGCAAAGCATCGACAACAAGGATAAACCTATCACTATCAATCTAGTAGTTCAGACTTAACTGATGCAGCACAGATTAACAATTATAAAAGAACCTCGATGAGCCGATAGATCTAATGCAATCGTGATGTATATGATAACTTATCGGCTATACATTCCGATAAGACGCTTGTGTAAAATCTATCGACCTAGCAGGAATAACTTATCGCGACAATTTAGTAGGTCGGACCCAACCGATGCAGCACAAACTGACGATAAGTTACACCCAGTAAGCCGATAAAAACTACGCACGCGTGATGTGGTATATCGACCCAGGCTATGAGATCAAACCTAACTGATGCAGCCATAGACGGAGTAGATACACCGTGTAAGGGGTGACGAGTATTACCCTCTCGCAGGAGTTCGGACCTAACCGATGCAGCCCGGCTCGAGAAGCAAGAACCCGTCGAAAGGGTGGCGATGCGCCGAATTTGATTGATCTGTGTGGATAGTTTACAAGGTCCCCGGGCATACGTATTTATACCCCGAGTTTGCTACAGTCCTGATCGAACACGAAACAGGAGTTTCCTATCTAGAAAAGGAAAATTACAAGCCCTGATCGGACACGAGAGCAGGTTTATCTAAAAGGTACTAAAACTACCTAAATAGATAAGGTAATTATCTGCCATACCATGGTCTTCACGATTCCTTTCCAAACTTGGTCTCTTCTAGATGAACTTCCATTGGCTGACCCAATCTTTTTTCCTTTAACCAAGCCCGATATGAATCGTGCCAAATTTTGGCGTTAACAGCCACGAAGTCGGCTAGAGCTTGAGACTTAATTGCTGTCCGTGGCTGAAAGGTGATGTTGAACGCCATCAGCTCGAGTGCCCATTTAGCGATTCGGCCGGTGGCCTCGCGATTATGAAGGACATCCCCGAGTGGAAATGCTGTGACCACCGTGACTTGGTGTGCTTGGAAATAATGCACCAGCTTCCGGACTGTGATGAGTAGGCTATATAGCAGCTTTTGGACCTGCGGGTATCTCGTTTTGGAGTCGGCAAGGACCTCGCTGACGAAGTAGACTGGCCGTTGTATTTTTTGAATATGACCCTGTTCGGATCGCTCAACCACCAGCACCGTGCTGACTACCTATGTTGTTGCCGCCAGATATAGCATTAGCGGTTCCTGGGGCAGAGGTGACGCCAACACGGGGGGGGGGTGATGTGAGGAATTCTTTGAAGTCTTCGAAGGCTCGTTGGGCTTCCGGAGTCCATTGGAAATTGTCGGCCTTTTTGAGTAGCTTGAAGAAGGGCATGCCCCATTCGCCCAGTCGGGAGATAAACCGGCTGAGTGCCGCCATGCAGCCTATCAGCTTCTGGACGTCTTTGAGGTTAGTCGGGGGTGCCATGTGCCTGATGGCGTTGACTTTCTCCGGGTTGGCCTCGATGCCGCGGTGCGAGACGATGAAGCCGAGTAACTTTCCGGATGGCACACTGAAGGCGCATTTTTTCGGGTTCAACTTCATCTTGAATCTTCGAAGGTTTTGGAAGGTTTCTTCCAAGTCAGCGATGAGGTCTTCTTTCGACTTGGTCTTGATCACCACATCGTCGACGTAGGCTTCCACGTTGCGCCCGATCTGAGTATGTAGACACCGCTGAATAGCCCTTTGATAGGTTGCGCCCATGTTCTTCAGACCGAACGGCATTGTGATATAGCAGTACGCTCCAAACGGTGTGATGAAAGACGTCTTCAAGCAGTCTTCCTCCCTCAGGCTGATTTGATGGTATCCCGAGTAACAGTCGAGAAAACTGAGTAGGTCGCACCCTGCTGTGGAATCAACCACCTGATCTATCCTGGGAAGACCAAATGGGTCCTTGGGGCATGCTTTGTTGAGGTCGGTGTAGTCGACACACATGCGCCATTTACCGTTTTTCTTTCGGACCAGAACTGGGTTTGCCAGCCAGTCCGGGTGGTAGACCTTTTTGATGAACCCGGCTGCGAGGAGTTTGGTAATTTCCTCCCGAATAGCATCATTGCGGTCTTGAGCGAAGCGCCGCAGCCATTGCTTGACTGGCTTGGTGTCTGTTTCATGTTTAGGGCGTGCTCGATCACCTCCCTTGGTACGCCCAGCATGTCGGACGGTTTCCACACGAAGATATCCTTGTTGGCTTGGAGGAAGGTGACGAGCGCGTCTTCCTATTTGGGGTCGAGTCCGGTCCCGACTAGAGCAGTCTTGGAGGGGTCGGAAGGGTCTAGGGGGATCTTCTTTGTGTTAGAGTCCGCTGAAATTCCCGACTTCGCTGTTTTTTTCGCCGGAACATGATCTTGCTCGACTTCTATTGTGACGGCTTGCCAAATGCTATCGCGCCCGACTGCCGCCTCTTGTGATTGAGCCAGTTCGCAGCTCTCCTTGTCGCAGGTGAAGGCTTGCTTGATGTTGTTGCGGAGGGAGAGAACTCCCGCTGGCCCAGGCATCTTCAGCACCATGTATGTATAGTACGGTATCGCCATGAATTTGGCGAGTGCCGGTCGTCCGAGTATCGCGTGGTACGCGGTCTCGAAGTCGGCGACCTTGAAGCAGACGTTTTCTGTGCAGAAATTATCCCGCGTGCCGAAGGTTACCAGCAAGGTTATCTGCCCGAGTGGAGTTGATGATAGGCCGGGAATTATCCCGTGGAAGGGTGCAGTGCTCGGCCGTAGTTCTGAACGAGGAATTTTCATCTCGTCCAAAGTCTTGGCGAACAGGATATTAAGCGCGCTGCCTCCGTCGATGAGGGTTTTCTTCAGCCTGATGTTTCTGACGACCGGGTCCAGGACGAGTGGATAGCGTCCCGGGTGGGAAACCCGATCTGGGTGATTTGCGCGGTTGAAAGTGATGGCCATCTCTGACCAGCGCAGGTATTGGGGGGTATCTGCCGCGGAGACCGTGTTGATGTCGCGCGCCGAGAGCTTCTGTTTGCGTTTGGACTCGTATGCGAGTGGCCCCCCGAAGATGTGGTTGAGCTCGGCTTGAGGATCTTGAAAATCATCAGCCGGACCCGAGTCTGGCTTGTCTTTGTCCTTGTTGGCGCCAGACGATGAAGCCTGCTCGAAGGCAAACTTCTTGAGCATGTAGCAGTCTTTGGCCGTGTGCTTGCCCTTGGGGGTGAAAGGGGCAGGGCCCGCTCGTGACTTTCTGGTAGTCGTTGTTCCGCTAGGGCCGCGACCGACTGCGCTCCATGTTGGCCACCTCGTTGTCCGACTTCTGCTTGCGGCTGCCAGACTTATTTTGAGACGGCTCGTTGTCGGCTTTTGCCTTCTGGTCCTTCTGTCGGAGCTCCTTCTTCTTGTCGAGGGCCTCCGCGATTGCCTCGGCCGAGTCGGCGTATTTGTTGGCCATGTCAAAGAGTGCCCGGACCGTGGATGGTGGCTTCCGAGTGAACTTTGCGATAAGCGGAGCGTCTTTTACCCCTTTGCGAAAGGCGGCGATGACGGCTTCGTCTTTGACAGTCGGAATTTGGTTGCGCTTCTCGGAAAATCTTTTGATGAATTCGCGCAAAGACTTGTTTTTCTTCTGGTGCAGTTGATAAAGATCATGCTCCGAAGCGGGTCTGTCGTAGGTCCCCTGGAAATTAGCGATGAACCGCTCCCTGAGTTGTCCCTAGGAACTGATCGACCGCCTCGGGAGGCCTATCAGCCATGTCCTCACCGAGTCGGCTAGCGCGACTGGGAGGTAGTTAGCCATGACTCTGCTGTCGCCCCCGGCAGCTCGAACTGCTGGGGTGTAAACGGTGAGCCAGGACTCTGGGTTTGTCTTGCTGTCATACTTTTCAATCCCGGTGGGCTTAAAGCCAGTCGGCCAAAAAACGTCCTGTAGCTCCCGAGTGAAGGCTGGGTTGCCTTCGTCTTCATGAGGGCTCCGACTCCGGTCTTGGCGGTGCAGCCGCTCGTGGTGGAGACCGAAGCGCTCATTTTCGTCTTCTAGTCGGCGGCGTTCATCTTCTTCGCATTCTTCACGTCAAGCGTTTATGGTGTGGCAAAGGTCGCGGTGCAGTCGCACTCGGAGGTCTTGGTTGGGTTGGCGATTGTACTGGCGACGCCGCCGGTTGTCATTGTTGGTGTTGCCGAGCGTGGTTTGCCGGGACTCTTCGCATTGCTGACTGGAGCTGGCCGCCCAGCGTCGCGTTGACGCAGATGAGTCTGCCACCGGAGAACCCGACCGGTTGGTCGGTATAAATGTGTCGGCCGACTGCTGTTGCTGCTGACAGGCAGCAGCTGTGATCATCGTCTTGATCTTAGCGATAGTCGGGGTGGCCTGGTGCTCGGCCCCGAGCTGGAGTGTGTCCAGCAGAGTTGCGGCGGCCACAACGTTCTGTTGTGGCTTGACGAAGACGTCATGGCCGCCAATCTTGGTTTGGAGGATCTGTTGCTGAGCAACTCACCTAGCCTAGCGTAGCTCGTCATTGCGGGCCTCGCGGTTGGCCTCCTCTTGCCGTAGTCGGCGCGCCTCCTCCTGTTGTTCCTCCTGTAGTTGGCGTACCTCGGAAGGTGGTGTTGAAGCCATGAAGATCTCGCGGGAGAGGAGGAAGCTTGCTGAATTAGAGTCCAAGCTGGTGCTCGAACCGCTATCCAACTTAGTGTCGGACTCCGAGTAGTTTATCGGAGTGAGAACGACTCCGACCTCTCTAGATCCAATCTGAAACGGCACTTGGCCGTGTCCAAACTGAATTGCTAGAGATCGGGTCTGCTGCGCGGGGTTTTGATGCGCAGCGTCGCCGGAGCAGCGAGGGAGATTGACGACCTCTCCCCTTCTCGGCCCAACCCGGGCTGGCTCAAGGCCTAGCGCGAGTCGGACGCCGAAGGAGAGGGTTGTCCCGATGCTTGGCGATGTGAAGGACTGCCGCAGTAAGTCGGGGAAGGAGATCGCGACGTCCTGTGAGCTGACTGGCGCGATGTTGGCTAGTTCCTCGGCTGGCAAGATCGGATCTACCTTAGCCAAGGTGAGATTGCCGAATTGATCGGCAATGAAGTCTAAGCTCCCGAAGGTAATTGCATCTCCGAGGGAGAACTCGTTGCTGTTGACTTTGTTGATTGAATCCATCGAATCTTCTGATGGGGAATTCGCCGGCCCCTACCTGGCGTGCCAACTGTCGATGCTTTGCACCGGCAATAATACTATGGGGCTACTCGGCGAGGGTGAATTCGGTGGACTGCAGAGGGACACAGGAGAGTTATATTGGTTCAGGCCCTCAAGGTGAGGTAATACCCTACGTCCAGTTGAGGTGTTATTCCTCTGAGGTGTATGGTGATCGATGATCTTGTTGTTCTTGCCCTGAGGGGCGCCCTGCCTCCCTTTATATACTAGGAGACAGGGGTACATGATAAGGATCCCAGCCAGATACGGCCAAAGGATTTCCTCCTTAGAGATTGAGTCCTATCCGACTAAGACTATGTTTCCTCATTATACAAGGCAAAGCCTGCCGGATGCTATCTTATCTATAATTACATGGTTCGGCCCATCCTCTATTCGAGTGGCCCATGTACTAGTAATGAGGTACCCGGGGCCCATGGCCTCCACAACATGGGAGACAAAGATAGGCTTCAGGTTCTTTTGCGTAAAACAGTTGCAAACAATAGTTCAAAAACAGGTAAAATGGTTGTTTAATTAAACAATATTAGATCATCACTGATCAACGCTACACCACGTTGACCAGGCCTAACCATCCATCCTATCCCTACACAATATTTTATGTTAATTTATTATAGTGGGAATAATCACGGTGAATCTTGACCAAACGCCCATAACCGCGAGCACGGCTATTCGAATAGTTTTTAACTCTGGCTAGAAGTGTACAACTGTACCCACAAGACACAACCCCACACACGTTCCCGTGTGTCGGCATGTCACCACGACACCCCGTGAGAGGCTGTGACAGGACCATCCACGTAACTTCTCCCCAACCATCCACACCATGCTGAGCTTGCACCTGCCGAATAGGGCACACTATATCGGCCAGGCTACCCCCCTTGCGCCACAATGGATACCGAAGCCAATCAACCCAACCCTGAATCGACCCAACTCCATCACGCCCATCCTCACCAACAGTGCCTAGGGGAGGGAGAAGCTATGCTACAAGCCCAGCCGTTGACCACGCTGGCTTGTGGTATGTACGGAAAACTGCTCAAGGGGTTTCCACGAACCGGTCCTTATTTGCTATGGGTGCGACCAGCAAAACCTTGCACCCACAACCCACCATTCAGGTCATATTTTAGTTAAGTAATTATCTGTGACCAAAGTTCCATTATTTCAACACAAAGTCAAACCATAGGGGAATGTGATTAAGAGCAATTATTATTCCCGAGGTAAGTTAGTTGATTCTAAGCATGGCTAAGCAGATCCAAGACATACTCTAATCATATTGTTATCTAGGTTACAAAGGTATAAAGGGTTATCAAGCTATGGTTGTCAAACTATACATAGATAGGTTAAGTACCATCCCACATGAAATGATAAAAACATGCATCTTTATTTACGTAAAACAAATATTTTTTATAAAGTAGGTGCAATATGATCAAGAATGTCATTATAACTTGCCTTGCTTTGGCTCTATAACTTCTGCAACGACCTCGTAGTACACGGGAGGGTCGGAAACATCGGCTTCTACGACATTCAATGCATAAACAAATAAAAATAGTACATGAGCACACTGAAACATGAGCTAAAACTATTTTTAATGGATTCTTGGCATTTTTCTGGATTTAATGAAATTTGAATGGAATTAATCGGAGCTCGTATGAATTAGTTATGAATTTTCAAAGACTCTTTGTGTTTATTCTATACAAAACTAAAGCCTTAATGATTTATTGCGCAATTAAGAGTATTAATGGCGTCAGCGGACCGGGAGACCACCGCCGCCAGGCGGGCCCCACCGGTCAACGACTCACAAGTCGGCGGCGCACGGTGGATGAGTCCACGCACGTGCAGGCATGGGGGCGCGGACGGCCCCGATCTGCTGAGGCAGATCAGACGGCTCGAGGCGAATGGGGCAGTGCCCCTGTCGGTGCACGCGGCCAACGACGGCGTGGCGGAGTACCGCGGCAAGTGGCGGGTGAGACGGGGAAACGGATGGGAACCTCACCAACAGACGGCGGTGACGGGAAAGCGGTGAACGGCGGTGAATTGAGGCGAAAGGTAGCGAGGCAGTTCGGGAAGACGATGGCGAGTGAGATCTGACATTGTCCGACGGTGATGGATGTGCAGATGTCAGTGAGGAGACCCTAGAGAACCCATAGAAGGGGATTAGGGATGAAGAAACCGAGCGAGGCGGCGAGATTTCATGGCCAAAGGCATGCGACAATGCTCACCGAGGAGGACAACGGCGGGAACGGAGCTCTGGTGGTGAAGAGGCCTACGGGGAGGGCGGCCTAGGCCCTCTGGCACACAGTGAAGCTAATGGAGGTGAGAGGGGAACTCGGTGGCGACCATAGCTGCGGCGGCAAGCGGCTGAAGACGGCGGAGGGTAGCGGTGCTTTGGGATTATGGCGCAGGGTAGGCTAGAGTGCACGGGGAGCTCGGGATTTTGGGGGAAAAGAGAGAGGAGACACCGTCTGGGGTTTAAATAGGCCCGGCCGGGGAAGATCGTGGCCGAGGCGGCCAAATTTTGTGAAAAGGGGGGAAAACGGCGGCCGTGGGGGAGTGGTGAGATTCTCTCATGGGCGTGGGCGAGAGGGACTGAGAACCTGGGGGAAGTGCACGTGGAGGTGGGGAGACTAGGTCTGCGGCATTCGAACCGAGGGCGGATGGAAGGGGAGGCCGAACGGTCGAGGAGATCGACGGTGTCGCGCGGCTCAGGCATGGCCAAAATCGGCGAAAGGAAGACGAAGCTGACAGGCGGGCCCAGCCTGGCAGAGAGAGAAGAGAGGGGAAAGGAGTGGGCGGTTGGGCCGCGCGAGCAGGTCGCGCACAGGAACGAGTCGACGACCCAAGGGAGGAAAAGGGAAAAGAAAGGAAAAGAAAAGGAAAAAGGGATTTCCCATTAGAATTTAATTTCGATACTGTGTTTTGATTTATTAAAAATACTTCCAGTGCTCTTAAAATTCCAATAAAAATCCTGTTAGTGTATTTTGGCAAGGGGAATATAAGAAAAATATTCCCAGCCATGATGAATTATTATTTAATGTTTTCACCATTAATTATATTCTATAGCCCTAACTAAATATTTTCTTTTGGCATATTTTTGTGTGGCTCTATTAAGGGGGAAAACTCAGAGTGTGACAAACCTACCCCCTTAAACATAATCTCGCCCTTGAGATTTGGAAGCGCTAGCGAAGAGGTGCGGATAGGCGGACTTTAGTTCGTCCTCTCACTCCCAAGTGGCTTCTTCCTCTGAATGGTGGCTCCATTGTACCTTACAGAATCTAATCACTCTGCTCCTAGTGTTTCTTTCGCTAACCTCCAGGATTTGGATCGATTTCTCCACGTAAGTGAGGTCTTCCTGGATTTCGATCTGTTCTGGATCAGCCTATTCCGCAGGTACCCTCAGGCATTTCTTTAATTGAGACACGTGGAACACATCATGGATGCCTGCCATTGAAGCTGGAAGATCTAATTGATACGCGACTTTGCCTTTATGTAATAGGTCCTGGTAGGGTCCCACGAAGCGCAGTGCTAACTTCCCCTTTGTTTGAAACCGGTGTACGCCTCTTAGTGGAGTGACCCGAAGGTACACATCGTCCCCTTCCTCAAAGCTTAGGTCTCTATGACGGTTGTCAGCATAGCTCTTCTGTCTAGACTGGGCTGTCTTCAACCTTTCCCAAATGATAGCCACTTTCTCTTCGGCTTCTTTGAGAGAATCTATCCCGAATACTTGACGTTCACTAGTCTAATCCCAGAAAAGAGGTGTACAACATTTCTTGCCATACAAGGCTTCGAACGGTACCATTTGCAAGCTGGCTTGGTAGCTATTGTTGTACGAGAACTCCGTATACGGCAAACTCTTATCCTGGTCCCACCGAAGTCGAGGGCATAGGCTCTCAACATGTCCTCCAATATCTAGTTGACTCTTTCGTTCTGCCTGTCTGTTTGCGGATGATAAGCGGTACTAAAGTTTAGGCGAGTTCCCAGTTCTGCCTGTAGCTTCTACCAAAATTTAGAAGTGAACTGGCTTCCATGATCGGATACAATCCTTTTGGGTACCCCGTGTAAGCACATTATACGGGCCATGTAGAGTTCTGCCAATCTCTTGCTCGAGTAGGTGGTATGCACAGGGATGAAATAGGTCACCTTGGTGAGTCGGTCAACGATCACCCAGATTGAATCGTATCCTAAGGAGGTTCGGGGTAAACCGGTGATAAAGTCCATCCCGATTTCTTCCCATTTCCACTCTGGGACCCTTAGCGGTTGTAGAAGTCCTGCTGGCCTCTGGTGTTCTTCTTTGACACGCTAGCACACATCGCAGAGTGCCACAAATTCGGCTATTTCTCTTCTCATATTGGCCCACCAAAACTTTGTCTTGAGGTCTTGGTACATTTTGGTACTGCTAGGGTGAATTGAGTATTGCGCCTCATGAGGCTCCCAGAGTATTAGGTCCTTGAGCTCTTTGTTTTCCGGAACACATAACCATTCTCCCATCCAGACTGTTCTGTGTTCATCTTCTGTGAAACCCTGGGCCTTTCCCACTCTCATGTTCTTCTTGAGTTCTTTCATCTTTGGGTCGTTCGCTTGTGCCTCGCGAACTTGGTCGAAGAGTGTGGGTTGGGCCTCTAGGGCTGCGATGAATCTAGGGTTGACGATGCCTAGATTCAAGCGTTCGAAATCCTGCTGAACTTCCTTGCACATCATCTCTGCCCAAGCAGTGTTGCAGTAACTCTTCCTGCTCAGAGCATCTGCTACCACATTGGCCTTGTCTGGGTGGTAGTGTATTCCCACATCATAGTTTTTAATTAATTTCAACCACCTTTTTTGACGGAGGTTCAGGTCAGGCTGGGTAAAGATGTACTTCAGGCTCTTGTGATCTATGTAGATCTCACTACGGTTACCGATGAGGTAATGCTGCCAAATTTTTAAAGCATGAACCACTATTGCCAATTCTAGGTCATGTGTCGGGTAGTTTCCCTTGTAGGGATGCAACTGGCGGGATGCGTAGGCTACTACTCTGCCCTCCTGCGCCAGCACACATCCAAGCCCTTGGCGGGATGCGTCGCAATACACCTGAAAATTCTTCTTTGGGTCTGGCAAGATCAGGACTGGCACAGACACCAATCTCTTTTTGAGCTCCTCAAAGCTACGATTACACTTGGCTGTCCAGACAAATTTCACATCTTTCTTCAACAACTGTGTCATAGGCCTCACAATCTTCGAGAAATTCTCGATGAACCGGTGGTAATATCCCGCAATTCCAAGGAAACTCCGTACTTGTGTCACTATTTTCGGCGGTTTCCAATTGGTAATTGATTCCATGTTCATCGGGTCCACGACAACTCCTTGATGGTGATGATGTGCCTAAGGAACTGCACTTCATTCAGCCAAAAATCACACTTGCTAAACTTGGCATATAGTTGGTGCTCCTGTAACTTCTCGAGAACTAATTGGAGATGCTGTTCATATTCTTCTGCTGACTTTGAGTAGATGAGAATATCGTCGATGAAAACTGTAACGCCCAGAAATTCACAACCTGAATTCTGAACGCTTCTGTGTATTAAATCCTTGTCCAAGAAAGCTAGGGTACACAATGCCAAGTTGCCATATAGAGTACTCCTTACAAACAGAATAAACTTGTCTTACATAAATGTAGCGGAAAACGATAAAGAAAGCCTATAAATAGCTAGCCACGCGGAGGCTTCCAAACCACAGGCAGCTTGACGGCGGATCCAGCCTAGTCCTCCTAACGATCCTCGTTAGAAAGGTACTCCATCATTGAGAGGGGGAAAGGGGAGCAAGACTAAGTACCACCTACAGTACTTAACAAGCCACACATGCAATTATGCACAATGCACGGCAGACAAAGGTAGGCTCGGGGTTCATTTGCGTAAAACCAGTTGCAAACCATAGTAGTTCGCAAACAAGTAAAAGGTTGTTTATTTAAGCAATATTAATCCACCACCGATCAATGCTACACAACATTGACTAGGCCCAACCAACCATCCTATCCCTACAACAGGTTTTAAGTCAAATTATTATGGTGAGACTAATCATGGTGAGTCTTGACGAAATGCCCATAACCGCGGGCGTGGCTATTTAAATAGATTTTAACTCTAGCCAGAGGTGTACAATTGTACCCATAAGACACAGCCCCATACACGTTTCCGTGCGCCGGCGTGCCACCACGGCACCCCGCGAATAGGCTGTGACATGACTGTTCACGCAACTCCTCCCTAACCATCCACACCACGCTGTGGTTGCACTTGCCGACAGGGCACGCTATATCGGTTAGGCTACCCCTCGTGTTCCATGACAGATCCGGAAGCCGATCAACCCAACACCCGGGCCGACCCAACTCCATCATGTCCATCCTCACCAAACAGTGCCTAGAAGAGGGAGAAGCTACGCTACAAGCCCAGCCGTTGCCCACTCTGGCTTGTGTTATGTACGAATAATTGCCCAAGGGGTTCCCGCGAACCAGTCCTTAATTGCCATGGGTGCGACCAACAAACCATGCACCCACAGCCCACCATTAAGGTCATATTTTAGTTAAGCCATTATCCATGACACAAGTTCCATAGTTTCGACACAAAGTCGAACCATAAAGATTATAATAAGTAATTAAATCCTAGGGTGAGCTAGTTTATTCTGAGCATGGATAAGCAAACCTAAGAACATATTCTAGTCATATTTTTACCCAGGTGACAAAAGAATAGGGGTTCATCAAACTACGATCATCAACTATACATATATAGGTCATATCCCATACCACATGAAATAATAAAACATGCATGTTTATTTAAATAAAACAAAGCATTTGGCATAACTTAGGTACAAAATGGTCAAGAATATGATATAACTTGCCTTGCTCCGGCTTTGCAAACTTTGCGACCACTTCATAGTACACGGGAGGGTCGGACATGTCGGTTTCTAAAGCAATCAAAGCACAAACAATTAAAAACAGTTCATGTGGCCATAGGAACATGAGCTAAAAGTATTTTTAATGGATTCTTGGCATTTTTTTGGATTTAATGAAATTTGAATGGAATTAATCGGAGCTCGTATGAATTAGTTATGAACTTTTAAAGGCTTTCTGTGCTTTTCCTATACAAAAATAAACCCTAAATAAATTATTGCGCATTAATCTGGGATTATGGCGTCAGCCGACCCGGGAACCGGCGCCGATATACGGGGCCCATGGGTCAGCGGCGCACGGTGGACACGGTCCATCGCGGCCCAGCATGACCGCAACACGTGGCTGCTGACGTGGCAGCCACAGCGGATGGAACGACCGACGCGGCGTCGAGGTGGCGCCGACGTGGCAACGGGGCAGGCGCCCGTGACGGCGCCACATGGATGACCCCACATGTCATCGGGAGGGGTGAGGGGAGAGGCGCGGGGAAGCGCTGGCGAGCAGGCCCCGGCTGGTAGAGGGAGAGGCCGAGGGAGCAGGATTGGGCCGTGGCCCAGAGGAAAAGAAAAAGAGAAAACAGAGAAAAAGAAAATGGAAAAAGGAAAAAGGATTTCCAAGAGGTTTTTAATTCCGATAACACGTTTTGAATTATTAAAAATGCTTTCAGTTCTCTAAAAATTCCAATAAAATTCCTGTTAGTGTATTTTGCCAAGAGGAATACAGGAAAATATTCCTAGCCATGGCAGGTTGATATTTTGTATTTTCTCCATTAATTAATTTCTCTTGCCTTTTTAAACTATTTCTTTGGGCCATTTCTTTAATATATTTTTGTGTGGCACTATTAAGGGGGAAATCTCAGGGTGTGACAAAAACCACCACGAACTTATCCAGAAACTCCATAAACACCTTGTTCATCAAGTTCATGAAGAAGGCCGGTGCGTTTGTCAATCCAAAGGACATAACAGTGCACTCGTACAACCCGTACCGAGTGGTGAAGGCTGTCTTTGGGATATCCTTTTCTCGGATACTCAACTGATGATAACCTGATCACAGGTCTATCTTGGAGAAGACGGTAGCTCCCTCCAACTGATCGAAGAGGTCGTCAATCCTTGGCAAGGATACTTGTTCTTGATTGTTACGACGTTTAGTACACGGTAGTCCACACACATCTACTTTGTTTTGTCTTTCTTTTCCACGAAGATAACCGGTGCACCCCAAGCTGACATGCTCGATCGGATGTAGCCCTTCTATAACAGATCGTCAACTTGCTTCTTGACTTCTACCATCTCATTCGGTGCCATTTTTTAGGGCCTCTTGTATATTGGCGCTGTCCTAGGAGTTAGATCGATTCTAAACTCAATCTCTCTTTTTGGTGGCATCCCTGGCAGATCTTTTAGGAAAAAAAATCTAGGTATTTCCTTACTATCGGAATATCCTCCACCTTTCTATCCAGTTTCTTTCCGCTTTTCGGCTGTTCTTCGGCTGCAACCTGGTTCAGGCTTGCCTCGTGACTCCACGGCACCAGTGACTTAAAGGTAACTACTTTTCCTTTTGGACTGGTCACCGTGACGGTGCGGTTGGCACAGTTGATCACTCCCTTGTGTCGGGTCAACCAATACATTCCCAAGATGACATCTAGATCTTTGGATTCTAAGAGGATGAGATTGGCTAGAAAAGGTGATCCTTGGATTTCTATACTAACTGAGGGGCTATAGTGAGCTGTGGTCATGTGGTTTCCAGGGGTGTGAACCCACATGGGGATCTTAAGTTCCACTACTTTTATTCCATGTGCCCCCACAAATTTCTTTGAGATGAATAAATGTGTTGCACCATAATCAAAAAGTACTGTTGCAGGGATTAAGTTCACAAGAAACGTACCCAGTACCACTTCTGGTGTAGCCTGTGCCTCCTCTGCCGAGGCATGGTTAACACGCCCCTTGATCACGGGCTGGTTGGCGTTGGGGTTCTAGGAAGCTGCAGGCCTAGGACCCATGCACTTTGGCTTCGGGTACTTGTCCACAAAGTGGCTCGACTTGTTGCAGTTGAAACAGACGAGGGTCTTCCCTCCACTGTCTTTTCTAGGCTATCCCTGCTGAGCGGGCGCCATTAGCGGGCGCGGACCGAGGTGACGGTTATGCTGCCCATTGTTGCTGCTGTTGCCCTCGAAGTGCCTGGAGTGGAATGGGTGTTGCTGGCGGACGCTCATAGTGGAAGGTCCACCCTGATGCCCTAGCATCACCCTAGTCCTCTGGTGCTGTCCTTGGTGAGCTCTGAACTGGGCCGTCTTTCTTTTGCGGTCCATTTTTGTCACACCCAGAAAATCACCCTATTTAAAAATTATTTTGGGTAAATGAAATACATGAATACACTAAAGTTGGTTGTGAAAGTGTTTGAATAAAATTCTAAAATTTTCAGTATTAAAAATTTCCAAGTTAAAAATTTTAATCAATGCTTGGCATGCTTTTATATTCCTTGGGTTTTGTCGGAATATTTTAAACATTCAAGTATTTATAATAATGGACCTTCCTTTGTTTCATGGTGGTTTTTACTTCTGCTAAATTCTCCATGGTTTAATAAACTCTCTAAAATTTTCTTGAATTTTTTGGAGCCCAAGAATTTATTTTAATGTTATAAAGGACATTAGAATAATTAAATAAGTAAAAAACAAATCCTTTTCTTTTCCCCTGTTCAGGTCGTTTAGACTCCAATCCTTTTGTATCTCTCTGTTCAGCCCGAACTCAAGTTTCCCTCCTGTGTAAAGATCTGGTTCTGTTTTTGAATCTCTAAAATCTCCTCGAAATCCGGAATCCGGAGTTCTCGGATTCATTCAATCTCAAAACCCTAAAATCCCCTTGTTTTCTCAATCCAAAAATTCCTCAAATATCCATTTTTCCTTGTTGAAATAAATCCATGGTAATTCCTTGAAATTCCTTTCCGTTGAAGTAAATCCAAATCCCCTAATAACCCTAGATTTGCCCAATTTCACTCTCCATAAAATATTCTCGTCAATTCCTTTATTCCCAGAATATTTACAATATTCTGAATATTCCAATTTTCTAGTTCATGAAATATTCCAATATCAGAATTTGTAAATCCCTAAAGGTCGGAATTAATCCACAAAGAAAATTCTATTTCCTTGCAATCAACCCAAATTCCCGATTCCCGTGGAATATTCTCCAATTTCAAGATCCCAACTATTCCAAGTTTTGGTTCCAATCCATATCTCCATAAATATCCTCATTTATCTGATCCCCAAAAACATTCCAAATATTCGAGATATTCTAAAATTCCCGATATTCTAGTATTCCCACAAAATAGTTTCCGAATTCCCAAAATATTCCACAGATTTCTTAAATATCCCAAGATTCCAATTTTTACAAAATTGGAATTTTCCAGAAAACCCCTTTATTTTCCCCTTTTCCCTTTTCTCTCTTTCCTTTTTTTTCCTTTCCTCTTTTCTTTTTCCCCTTCCTTTTCTTTTTTCCCCTCTTCTTCTTCTTCCTCCCTTCTCCATTCCTCCTCTCTCTCTTCGGCCTAGAGGCCAAGCCGGTCTGAGCCCGAGCGATCCCCGATGCCCTCACCTCGGCCTGTCGTCACCTCGATCCACGCCCTCACCTCAGCCCATCGCCACTGCCTGGTCCAACCCGCGCCGTGCCGTTGTCTCCACCATCTGCGCCAGTCGCCGCCGTGGGTGAGTCTCGCCAGCGCCTCTGTACCACTCCCCTTTTCTCGGTGTCGTCGTCGTGGCCTTTTCGCCCCGGTGCTAGCCTCTGTTCCTCCCAATCGGCTGTCGCCCTCATCGCCGCGCCATCACCGGCGTCATCATCCTCACTTCGTGCTGCCGCTCCTGCGTCGCCGCCCTTCGTTGCCGTTGCCCTCGTCCTCCTCGGCCGCGCGGTGTCACGCCATGGCGGGCGTGAGCTCGCCTCACCTCTCTTGTGCCAATGACAGGCAGGTCCCATCGACAGCCCCCTCTCTGTGACCGACATGTAGGCCCCACAGTGAACCCCTCTTTGTATGACGTGTGGCCCCGCGCACGTATCCTCGATCCAATCTCAACCGTTGGATTTACCCAAAATCATCCGAGCCATACAATTTCCATAATAGCCTCAAAGTAATATCCATCGTTCGATCCTCCGGATTTGATTTGAGCCGTTGGATCCCTGTCACACCCTAAAAATCATTTAATAATTAATACATGTGAAAATACAATTTTTAGAAATTATTTAAAAGCTTAAGGAAGAGGTTAATAAAAATCCCTAATAAATTCCAATATAAAAATAGGCCAGATAAAATTTTATTAAATACTTCTTTAATTCTTGTAGTCCCTGAAATTTTCTGGGAATTATTTGAGCTAAGGAAGTATTTTTAGTAAATGGAAAACCAATTCGGTGAATAAATAAAAATGAAAAGCTTTTAAAAATCCTCCTCGAGGCTGTGGGCCGAATTCGGCCTAGCTCTCCCTCTCTCTTTCTTTTCTTTTTTTCCTGCTGACAGGTGGACCCCACATGTCGGGGTCGTTATCCTCCTTGGGCCGGACCGAGCCCGAGCGCGCCGCTGCCTTCCTGCGAGAAATCTGGCTGCCCTACTTATCCTCTCCGTAAATTGGTTGAGGGGAAATCCTTCCTTCGATCTCCGCCGCTTTTCCCCTCAAAACCCGAAGCGAATCGGTTAGGAATCGGGCCCAAACTCGAGCTTCTCTCGGAGTCCCGCCGTCGCCCGACCTTGCCGCTGCCATAGCCGCCGTGTCCACTTCGGTCTGTCCCAATCTGTGGCCCTATAAGTACCCCTGCCCTCCGCTCTGTGCAGTGCCGCTCTTGCCCTAGCTTTTAGCCCCCTGTAGCGCTCTAGCGGCTAGTAGATCCCTCCGCCGCTGCCGCTGTCGAGTCCAGCCGTGCCATGCCGCCGCTTGGGTTGTCGCCACCCCTAGCCGTCGCTGCCGTCATGCTCTCCGGGAGGAGCCGCACCTCGTCTGCCACCCCATAGCTGCCCTCCCCCGTCGGAGCGCCGCCGTCATCGAGGACCCGAAGGTCGCCGCCACCTTTTCTCATCGCTGGTGGTCAATTCGTCGCCGTTCATCGCCATGTGACCGAGGGGTGAGTTCGCCTCGTCAAGCTCTCCCTTTTGGTGCAAACCGCAGCCACCGCCGTGCCCCAGATCGCTGGCGAGCCTCGCTGCCCGAGCCGCCGCTATCGCCGGTTAGCCACGTCGTCGCCCCGTCAGCAGCCACACCGACGCCCCATCCCCCATGACCACCAGATGTGCGCCATGTGTCACTCATTCGTGCGGAGAGATCGGGATCCATCTGAGCCGTTGATCTAGATCCATTTAATCCTAGCCATCGGATCTCATGCACCGATCCCGTGGACTCGGTCTACGGTAGACCTAATATCGATGATGCAATAAATCCCTTTTTCTCTTTCAAAATTAATTCATTATTGCGTCATTATTGTTTTAATAATTTCTGTAAAAGGTTTTAATTGGTTCAAACTTCTAAAAATCATAACTAATTTATACGAACTCGGATTGAGGTTGTTCAAGTGTCTAAATTCTTTAAAAATCAAGATCTATCCTTTAAAAATACCCACATGTGCTGTTGCTATGTGTTTATGTACTATTTTTGCTTGTTTTGTTATTTGCCTATAGTTTCTGATGTTCCAGAAGAGTTAGTTTACACTGAGGAGGGTTCGGAAGACTTTGCAGAGCAGCAAGGCAAGTCACACAGATCCACAACCCTTTGAGCATGTTGAACCTATAATTTAAATCCCTGTTTTTATTCAAACATGCATTTATTTTATAATGTCATCGGGAAGGAGAAACCCTGATCCTTGTTTATAGCCCTACTGCTTTGGTTACCTGCCTTTATACCTATGGGATTAATATGACTAGCTAGCTTAAGTTATTGGTTAGCTAGGATAATTCTAGGTTTGCTTAGGCCCACTTAGAAATTATAGAATAACTTAAGGGTGGTTAATCAAATATGGATTCACATGAAATAATGGTTCCATTCATGACGGAGGTCGTGTAAGGTTAATTTTAATGGGCAACTAAAACATGACTAAATGGTGGGTTGTGAGCACTAGGTTGGTTGTGTTGCTAGCGGTGCTCATGACAATTAAGGACCGGTTCATGAGCTACTGTTGTGAAGTATTTACCATACTAACCACAAGCTAGCATGGGCAATGGCTGGACCTGTAGTGTAGCACGTCCCAGCAGCAGACACCATGGTGTGTTTGTTGATAGGTAGTAGTGTCAATAAATCCACTATGGCAGTGCCAATAAGTCCATGTTTGGGAGCCAATAGTTTCTTTAGCCTTGAGGTTGGGCCACCTCTACTAGGGACTTAGCCGGTGGTCATTCTGTTGGGCGTGTTGTATGAAGAGTCCTGTCACAACTCCTTTCCGAGGTATCGTGGTGGTGCCAAGGTGCATGGTGACATGTCATGGGGTTGTGTCTTGTGGGTAAAGTTGTACACCTCTGGCCAGAGTAAAACTATTCGAATAGCCGTGCCTACGGTCATGGGCGAGCCTAATGATGTTTTTCGTGATTAGTCCTATCTATTATTTAATAGTTTAAATGTGGTGTGAGAATCTAGGTTGGGATGGTTTGGGCCTGTGTGGCCAGGTGGGCTGTACAGTGTTGATTTAATACTGCTTAATTGTTCTACTGTTTTATTTCTCTATTAAATGTTTATTTAAATGCTATTTATGCAATTTATCCCTATATGCCATTCCTTTGTTATCCCGTGCATTTGTATTTTTGTTGTGTGGCTTGTTGAGTATTCCATATACTCACCTTGCAATACCTAATCATCAGAAGAGGAGTTCTACAATGATGGTGAAGATTTGGAGGACTAGGCCAGGTTCAGGTCAAGTTTACCTGTGGAGTTTGGAGTTGTCGCCTTCGCTAATTATTTCCGTTGCTTAGAACTTTATTTGGATGAGAGGTTCCATCTGCCTCTGTAATAATTATCCATTTGTCACTTTATTAGTTAAAGACTTGTACTTTGTTATCGACTTTGTTATTGTGTGCCTCGGCTGATTCCTAGACTAGGGTTAAATACACATGTAAGCGTTTGGAATTTTGGATGGAAATTCCAGGCGTGACAAGTTGGTATCAGAGCCTCCTTGACCTTAGAACCAGCCAAATGGTAATCTATAGAAGCCTTCTAAAAATTTTTGTTAGAACTGCTCTTTCCTCTTTCTCTTCTAAGAGTAAGTTGGACTAAAAGCTCTTTATCGAAAACAAAATGATTTGAAATAATTTTTCTCGGTATTTTGTTTAACTTAATTAGTATTGCACATCTATTACTGTACTAATTAGGCACTGCTTATTCTTCTTTTCAGCACTGCTCCATCAGCGTTTTCCTTCTAAAAAAAATCTATTACTAAAATTCCATTTCGGTCAAAAAAATCAGTTATCTTTCCTCCTCGGTTTATTTCCAAATTTCGTTTTACCCTTTCTGTCTTATTCGAAGATAAACTTGTTTTGTTTTAATTAATCAAAATTTTTGCCTCTCGTCACATTCCATAGATGTCGAACCGCGAGCCCATGCATCTATTTGGAGTTGGAGGTTTCGTCAAGGAGCTACGAGTGTCGATGTTTTGTATCGGCAATAATAATATGAGGCTACTTGTGAGACATAAACTTGATGGATTGCAAAGGAACACGGAATAATTTATACTGGTTAGGCCCTCAAGATGAGGTAATACCCTACGTCCAGTTGTGGTGTATTGCCTTTGAGATTTCTCTGGTGAGATTGTATGAGTTCTTCTTCTCTTGCCCTCAGAGGGTGCCCTGCCTCCCCTTATATACTAGGGGACAGGGTTACAGGGTAGAAATCCCAGTCGGACTCTGACCAAGGGATTTTCTTCTAGGAATACAACGTTCCCGACTAGGACTATATCCTTTCCTTGTCGTGCAAGGTAATGTATGCCAAGTCCTATTGTATCTCTAATTACAAGGTTAGGCCCATCCTCTGTCTGAGTAGCCCAAATGCTTCTCATGAGGTACCTGGGGCCCATGGCCTCCACAATGAGACATGGCTTTTGCCTTAGGATTCAACCCAGCCCTCGAGGACTGACAAGTCACTCATAATCCGGTTGAAGAAAAGTGTCGTATTCGGTTGACAATCTCAAGTGACCGTGAAGGGGTCCCATCCATGATCTTTGGAGCTGGAGGAAGGAATTTTGAGCATGCATGTCAGAAGGGGGCATTGGAGGCCATCAGAGAACTTCGCCACCGCTACGCCATTCGATTGAGAAACACTACTTATCGGTACCATCGGCTCAGGACCCACAATGATGACTATAGCAATTACCAGTGCCCTAAGGCAGAGAATAGTGCTACCACACAACGCTTGGTGAGGATGCTAAGTGCCATGGACAATGCTCATGCTGATGTTGTGATAGTAGCTCATGATCGAGAGAATGAGAACCGCACCAAGATCTACAGGTTGCAAAACCAAGTGGATCGCCTGAAGAGGGAACTGGCACTGGCCAAAAGAGAAGCACCCCTGGGGAAGCCAAGATCCGCACCACTGCAAGGAAGAGAGTTTGCCTTCCACCTTGGATTCAGCTTGCGTCTAGGACCCGCTTGCTCAATGATCAGGTCCCACTCAAAGTAGTTCCACCTGTGGCTTATGTTGATGATGCAGAAGAAGAAGACCCGGAGGAGTTGGAAGCTAGCACCCCTTCTGAAAGGTTAGGCGACAGTGGAACTCGTACTCATTCTAAAGTGGAGTGGAGTGATACCCAAGAGGATGAAGAGGAATCCAAGCACAATTCTGACGCAAGATGAAGCCTTTCACCCCGTTAAGTTGTACCCTAGTAGAAGTTCACCCTAGAGCATTGTGTTAGTCGTTGTGTGCTTAGGTGATGCTTGTTTGTGTCTGGGTTTAGATGGTAGTTTATGTCGGAGGGTGGTGATGTAACTGCTTAAGTTAGGAGTTTTCTGTTGGTGTGGTATGGGTCTTAAGTAACATAAATGTTAATCATTTAGTTCCGATCAATAAAAGTTGAAGTTGAAGTAATGTGTATCTATTCTAAGAATTCTTTTCTTTTTCTTGCCTGTTCTGATCCCTACAGATGGTGAACACCCGCAACGGTGGTGGATAGGACACTAGCATTGGGACAAACAATAATCGAGGAGGTGCACCCAACGGACCGCCGCCTCCCGATGATAATCTCATCATTGCACAAGTGCTTGCCAATCAAACGCAGCTCATGAATATGATGTTCTAGCAAATGCAGAACCAGTAGCACCAGGCGCCGCAGCAACAGATGCCCCCACCACCTCAAAACAAGCTCGCAGAGTTCTTGAGAGTGAGGCCTCCCACTTTCTCTAGCATGACCAACCCAGTGGAAGCGGGGGATTGGTTACATGCCGTTGAGAAGAAGCTGGATCTTCTTCAATGCATGGACTAGGAGAAGGTCTCCTTCGCTTCTCATCAGCTACATGGCCCTGCGTCGGAGTGGTGGTTTCCACTTTCGAGCTAACAAAGCTAAAGGTCAGCCCATTACTTGGGCTGAATTCTTAGTAGCCTTCAAGAAGACACATATTCCTACGGGGGTGGTGGCCCTAAAGAAGCAGGAGTTCCAGGCACTTAAGCAAGGGAATAGGTCGGTGACCGAGTTCCTCTATGAGTTCAACCGTCTTGTTCGTTATGTACTAGAAGATGTTAGCACAGATGCCAAACAACAGGAGAAATTTTTGGATGGATTGAATGATGAACTCTTCGTCCAATTGATCTCAGGGGATTACTCAGACTTTTAGAAGCTCCTCGACAAGGCCATCTGGTAGGAAGATAAAAACAATTGAATGGAGCAGAGGAAGCGCAAGATTGCCAACATGTGAGCACAACAGTCTAGTAGCCAGAGGCCACGTGTGGCGGTACCCCCTCAGACTCATCTAGGAGGATCATTGGCTGCACCCCGTCCCCAATGCTAGTTCTACAACAACCACACTGGCGGTGGTGTAGTGGCCAATCGTCCTTCCCCTTGCTCGGCTGCTACACCCTCACAGAACCTGCTGGTTAAGAAGGAACGGGGAGGCAAGACCTGGTGTGCTACAACTGTAATGAGCCAGGGCATTTCTCTAACCAATGCCCAAAGCCCAAGTGTCAGGGACCTAGGCCAGACGCTCCAGGACAAAGCAACTCCAATATGCCCACGACTTGGGTCAATCATGTTACACCCAAGGAAGCCCAAGTCGCTCCAGATGTGGTCCTGGGTACGTTCCCTGTTAACTCAGTTCCAGCCACAATACTTTTTGATTCTGGTGCTACCCATTCGTTCTTATCTAAAAATTTTGCGGGAAAGAATGGGACAAGGATAGAAAAGTTGGCTAACCCAATGATGATATGCACCCCTGGCAGTCAAATGCCCTCCACTCTTTTTAGCCCTTTTGTTACCATCAATATCCAAGGGGTCCTATTTCTAGCCAACTTGATTCTGTTAGAATCTAGAGACCTAGATGTTATCCTAGGGATGGACTGGCCGACCAGACATAGAGGAATGATAAACTGTGCTACCAGGGAAGTCACCTTGACCAGTAACCTAGGACAGAAGGTGATGTTCCATACCCCGTCAGTGCAAACCCCCGAGTGATGGCAACGGGGTGCCCGATCTTCCATTAGGCAAAGATAACACTCAATTTGGTGGAAATTTGACACTCACGATTCGGCTTCTGATCACCAAGACCCGAACCGTGCAATCGTAGTACCACGTCTCCTCTCGTTATCAACCGTGTGCTACCCGGTTGACCTCGCCATGAAGGCTAATCCCTGCATGCGAATCGAAGAACACAAGCAAGAACAAGAAAGATTGCAACTCAATTGCAGATGAATGATTATACTCTCGAGTTGGGGTCTCACAAATCGATAAACGACGAAACTGTTCAAGGACAGAATAATCTAAGCAAAACCCACCTTTAAACAATGATGGCTACTGTATATATAGGAGTTGGGACGTCCTAGGGTTATCCCTAGGGCGCACACCCCTTGGGCTTAGCCCACGACACAATTACAAGGCCCAAGGCCCAAAACAGACTCGGACTGGAAGATGTATGTATCTTGTTTCGATGATTTCGAACAGCTCAGGAGGAATTTTGATGTGGGACCAAAACCATCTGAAAGTAGACTCCATAAGCTTTCCAACAAGTACTCATGGGCCCCGAAAGTCCTTCTAGATCAGTGGCTAGGTCCGTTTGAAATTGATGCTGTCAGGAGGCCCGAATCCGAATCCAAAATATGCAGAACTTCATCTCTTGTCTTCTATGGACCAAAAAGTGACGTGGTGATGTAGGAGTAGACTTGGGTAAGGTCTTGGTTTGGTCCCCAATCAACTTCTTTTATCATCCATATGTTTCTTGCGCTCGGTCTCTTTCCCTTCACCCAAGCAAGTATCTTTGCAAACGAGAACACACAAAACTCATGGTGCGTAACAGCTGTTCAAATATATAATGTGTAAATCTTATGTAGAAAGCATGCACCTTTGGTTGATGAATACATAAAATTGCTAGGGTCATATCCGAGCTAGTGATGTCCTCATCATCCTCCCCCTCTTGATTGGAAACCGTCCGCGGTTTCATCTTGTCATTAAGCCTGATGAACATATCTTTATCTTTCACCACATAGGGGGAGGTAGTGTTGCGCATATGGTTGGATTCTGAAATTTTTAAACACGGAGAACACTTTGTAGTGTCGTGTAGCTCACAACACTCCCCTTCTTGCAAACCAACCTGCAACTCATTTAAACAACTAGAGGAACTAGATAGAGAATTATTTATACTCATGTGATCCTCCAGACAAGATATATTATTATGAAAAGGAGGTATATTAAAATTTGAATAAATGTATACTCTATGCACATCATATTCTCCTTTATTATCATAATTGCCAATAACATGAAAAATTACATGAGAAGGACATGGCAAATCAGATCTAGCAAATAATTTCTTCTCTAAACAATGGAATGGACAAAGATCATCAAACTGAATATAGCCCCAAGTATTTAAAGAAGATAGCAATCTAAGCTCTTCATTCTTGCTAGCAATGTGAACAACATGTCTAAAATCAGCACATGGTGGTTCAACAACATTACTAACATGTTCATTCACTAGTTGTGGCACGGATATAAGTGAAGCATTGCACAACTCTTCTTATGACAAGAAATAGGAACCAAATCATCGTGTGACAAAGGTAAGTTAACATATGATTCCACTGGAGATTGCTCTAAACTAACATGATTAGTGGACATATATAGCACATCAGAATAGTCCATACCTTGAGTGAGTGTAGCACTATTTTTGTTACCTTTGTTCTCATTTTCAAAAACTATAGGTGCACTCTTAATTAAACCATCTTGAAACATGCATGGAACAATAGGTGGATCTTCTGTCTCTATGTCTTTCTTCTTTTTCTTATTACCTTGGCTCTTCTCAGATACTGGTGGTGACGCTATACGATTACACGAAGAAGGGAACGGCTTAGTCGATCCTGCTGTTGTTGTTGTTCGTGGCGTGAAGGAAATGCCAAAGTTGCTCCGGTTCCTCTGTTGACATCCCTGCAATTCCTTCTCTGCAAGCATAGCAAGCTGGAACAAACGATTGACAATACTAAATTCCTTATAATCAACAATATCCTGAATTTCACGCCTCAAACCACCATAAAAACGACAGATTTTATCCTCTATATCCTCCACTACCCCACAACGAATCATTCTCTTCTGAAGCTCAGCGTAATACTCCGGAACAGACATAGTACCTTGTTCTAAACGTTGCAGTTTCTTACGCAAGTCACATTGATAGGAAAGAGGAACAAATCTATTTCGCATAGCTTGTTTTAACCTATCCCATGTGTCAGGTTCTAAACCAGTTTTAACTAGTTCATTCCACCAGATAATAGCAAAGTCCTTGAACTCACTAGTTGCTTGCCTAACCCTATGAACTTCAGGGACTAAATGGGAATTAAATTTCTGCTCCACGGTCATCTCCCAATCCAAATAAGCTTCAGGGTCATATTTTCCAGAAAATGACGGCAAGGTAAATTTAACTTTAGCAAAAGGATCATCGTTACCTCGCCCTTGGTGGCGGTTACCTCCCAGACCTCCCATACCTCCCATACCTCGCTGGTTGAATCGCAGCCGTTGTCGTCGGTGCTCTTCACGAAGTGTATCACGTGCGTCGCTATTGTCGGCTTCCTCTTCTTCATTATCTCCGTCATCGTCAACAAGTGGTGGTGTTGGCTGACGGTTTGCTACCAGTTGTTCGACGCGGTTAGTGAGGGTGGTAATGCTCCCCACGCTAGCCTGGAGGTCTTCCCGCATAGCATTCACGGCAGCTACATTCTCCTCAATCTTTTGATCCAGCTTAACGATCTCCTCTTTGGAAGCACAATCAGCGAAATCATTCACCTCACCTGCCATGGTTAGTAGAAAATAGGAAACAAACAGCAGAAAAGTGTTATCCCTATCAACTACTACTCTGCAAGGATAGTGGACACTCGCAAATGGAAGCACCTTATCGAGCTCTTACGAGGTTCTAAGACTAGCGAGCAAAGGATGGTACAACCGGTGGCTAGTTCGTGATACCTTGAGGGCGTGATCCAGCGATTGCAAGGGTCAAGACCATGCTGACCAGAAGTATATATGTGGAGCTTGGGAGGCCAAAAATGTTAGTGACACAATTTAATAACAGATAGTAATGCTGAAAAAATGTCTCAAGCACTTGTCCTAGTTGCTAGCCTAAACGAGTTCTAAACCAGATGTGATAAAACAAGGGCGACAAACAAGTATGAAAGGACAGCAGCAAAGAAATAAGGACAAGGTAAGAACACAGCACAAAACAGCACACAGATGGCTCCCTGGTGTGTCCAATGTGCTCCTCTCCTTTTTTTCTTTTTTTCTCTTTCACACCCTTTTTTATTTTTCTTTTATTTTTCTGATATATTTTTTTTCAACTAGGAGCACAGGAATAGCAACCTCAGGAAGGTGGCAGCTCAGTCTGGTATAAGGTGTGAACTGTAGAAATACACGAGCATGCTTTAAAAAGCGTGCTAGAACTTCGGAGTGCGAAAACCCAATCTTCTGGACTGAATTTTGCAAAATGGATTTCGGCGAACCTGACAAAGTGGGGGGGTAGCGGATGGGAAATTTTTTGTAGATGTCCGTAGACTATTTATTTGCCTGATTCTGACTCCGTATGAGAAAGTTATGGCTGTTTCAAGGAAGGTCCTCCGTATCAGTGTTTTGGTGGAGGCTGAAACAGAAACAGGTGGTGAAACCGGGGATGATATGGTGGCGGTGGCTACTGGAGAGGTGGATGGCGATGTAGGGTGATCAAGGACGTGATATATGACACTAAAAAAGAACACACAAAGACCAACACTTGCACCAGATAGTTAGTATATGGGAAAACAGAGACAATGGTGGTGGTGGCTAGGGTTTGTAGGGGTACGGTGGATGGATCACGAATTGGACTGAAACACAATCTAAGCCAGCAACTGAACTCGACCTAGGACACCAACTCAACACTATGGACTCTGAAACAGAATTATGCAAAAGGCTAAACACGGTTGTAGGACAGCGGAAAAACCTACGACTACCAATTTTCTTCTTTTTTTCGTGGCTTTTCTGGACTCTAGGTATAGGAAAAACAAATATTGAACAGGATGGAAAAGATATACCTAACGGGCAACCTTCGCTCTGATACCATTTGATGGCAACGGGGTGCCCGATCTTCCGTTAGGCAAAGATAACTCTTGATTTGGTGAAAATTTGACACTCACGATCCGGCTTCTGATCACCAAGACCCGAACCCTGCAATCGCAGTACGATGTCTCCTCTCGTTATCAACCGTGCGCTGCCCGGTTGACCTCACTACGAAGGCTAATCCCTGCATGCGAATCGAAGAACACAAGCAAGAACAAGAAAGATCGCAACTCAATTGCAGATGAATGATTATACTCTCGAGTTGGGGTCTCACAAACCGATAAACGGTGAAACTGTTCAAGGACAGAATAATCTAAGCAAAACCCACCTTTAAACAATGATGGCTACTGTATATATAGGAGTTGGGACGTCCTAGGGTTATCCCTAGGGCGCACACCCCTTGGGCTTAGCCCACGACACAATTACAAGGCCCAAGGCCCAAAACAGACTCGGACTGAAAGAGGTACGTATCTTATTTTGATGATTACGGACAGCTCAGGAGGAATTTTGACGTGGGACCAAAACCATCTGAAAGTAGACTCCATAAGCTTTCCAACAAGTACTCATGGGCCCCGAAAGTCCTTCTAGATCAGTGGCTAGGTCCGTTTGAAATTGATGCTATTAGGAGGCTCGAATCCGAATCCAAAACATGCAGAACTTCATCTCTTGCCTTCTATGGACCAAAAAGTGACGTGGTGATGTAGGAGTAGACTTGGGTAAGGTCTTGGTTTGGTCCCCAATCAACTTCTTTTATCATCCATATGTTTCTTGCGCTCGGTCTCTTTCCCTTCACCCAAGCAAGTATCTCTGCAAACTAGAACACACAAAACTCATGGTGCAGTAACGGCTGTTCAAATATATAACGTGTAAATCTTATGTAGAAAGCATACACCTTTGGTTGATGAATACATAAAATTGCTAGGGTCATATCCGAGCTAGTGATGTCCTCATCACCGAGGGTGATTCTTAACCATGCTACCATAGAAGAAATCCTGGTGGTGAGAGACTACCCGGATGTGTTTCCTGATTATCTGCCGGGCATGCCGCCTAAGAGAGACATAGAATTCCGGATAGATCTGGTACCTAGAACCGCTCCCATCCACAAGAGACCTTACAGAATGACAGCTAATGAGTTTGCGGAAGTAAAGAAGCAAGTGGAAGATTTGGAGCGGAAAGGATTCATTCGACCGAGCACTTCACCGTGGGGAGCACCGGTTATCTTTGTCGAAAAGAAAGATCATACCCAACGGATGTGTGTGGATTATTGAGCATTGATTGACGTCACCATCAAGAACAAGTACCCGTTGCCCAGGATTGATAATCTGTTTGACCAGTTGGAAGGTGCCGCGGTATTCTCCAAGATAGATCTCCGTTCCGGATATCATCAACTAAGGATCCAAGAGGAAGATATACCCAAGACAGCTTTTACCACCCGCTATGGGCTGTACGAGTGTACGGTCATGTCTTTCGGCTTACTAACGCCCCAGCTTTCTTCATGAACTTGATGAACAAGGTATTTATGGAGTACCTGGATAAGTTTGTGGTGCCCTTCATTGATGACATCCTCGTCTACTCCAAGACTAAGGAAGAGCATGAGCAGCATCTCTAGTTGATATTGGAGAAATTACGAGAGCATCAGCTATACACTAAGTTCAGTAAATGTGACTTTTGGTTGTCGGAAGTAAAGTTCCTTGGTTATGTCCTCTCTGCTGGAGGTGTGGCAGTGGACCCGGCCAATGTGGAGTCAGTCACCAAATGGAAACAACCCAAGACAGTTTAAGAAATCCAGAGTTTCCTTGGTCTGGTGGGATATTACCATAGTTTCATAGAGAACTTCTCAAAGATTGCCAAGCCAATGACTCGGTTGCTTCAGAAGGATGTCAAATTCTAGTGGTCACCTGAGTGTGAACAAAGTTTCGAAGAGTTGAAGAAGCATCTGGTGTCGGCACTGGTGTTGACTTTACCCGATCCCAGGAAGGATTTCCAAGTCTACTGTGACGCATCCCAACATGGTCTAGGATGTGTTCTGATGCAAGACAGAAGGGTGGTCACTTACGCGTCTCGCCAGTTGCGACCACATGAGAAAAACTACCCTACCCATGATCTGGAATTGACCGCAGTGGTACGTGTATTGAAGATATGGCATCACTACCTTTTTGGTAACCGTATGGAGATGTACACGTATCACAAGAGTTTATAGTATATCTTCACTCAGCCGGACCTAAATCTGTGTTAGCGAAGATGGTTGGAGTTAATCAAGGATTATGGTATTGGAATCCACTATCACCTAGGAAAGGCCAATGTTGTGGCAGATGCCCTTAGCAGAAAGAGTTATTGCAATGCTTCAAAAGGATGATGGTTGCCTTGGGAGTTATGTGCCGAATTCGAGTGGTTAAGTTTGGGGATTGTCAAGAATGGCTTCGTAGCAGCATTGGAGGCACGTCCCACGCTCATAGATCAAGTTAGAGAGGCCTAGGTCAATGATTGGGACATCCAAGAGATCAAGAAGAATATGAGAAGAGGAAAGGTTGGTGGATTCTGAAGATGAACAAGGAACAGTATGGTTGGGAGAACGGATATGTGTGCCAGGTAACAAGGAGTTGAAAGATATTATCATGGAAGAAGCTCACGGCACTCAGTATTCTATCCATCCCGGCAGCACCAAGATATACCAAGATCTTAAGGAAAATTTTTGGTGGGCCAGTATGAGACGAGAGATAGCCGAATACGTTGCCATCTGTGATGTGTGTCAACGAGTGAAGGCAGAACATCAGAGGCCAGCAGGATTGTTGCAACCATTGCAGGTACCCGAGTGGAAATGGGAAGAAATAGGAATAGACTTTATCACCGGATTGCCTAAGACTTCTTCAGGTTATGATTCTATCTGGGTAGTGGTCGATAGGCTTACCAAGGTGGCTCACTTCATCGCAGTCAAAACTACTTACTCTAGCAGCAAGTTAGTAGAATTATATATGGCAAGAATAGCGTGTCTACATGGTGTACCTAAGAAGATCGTATTTGACAGAGGTAGTCAATTCACCTCAAAGTTCTGACAGAAACTCCAGGAGGAGATGGGTACCTGTTTAAACTTTACTACTACTTATCACCCCGCTCCTATAGGATCAAACGGGACAACGTCAGGTTCTCTGGACCAACATATTGAAGGAAGCTGAGGAGAAGGTGAAAGTTATACAAGAAAGATTACGAGTGGCACAGTCCCGTCAGAAGAGTTATGCTGATAATCGTTGAAGGGATCTGAGTTTTGAAGAAAGAAATTACGTGTACCTTCGAGTCACACCACTACGGGGCGTTCATTGTTTTCAAACCAAAAGAAAATTTGCACCACGCTTTGTGGGACTATATAAGATTCTGAGTCGCAAGGGTGAGGTTGCATACTAGTTGGAGTTACCCTAGGCGATGGCAGGGATTTATGATGTGTTCCACGTCCCACAGTTAAAGAAATGCCTTCGGGTGCCTACAGAGGAAGCTGATCCAGTGCAGATCGAGATTCAGGAAGATCTGACCTACGTGGAGAAACCAGTTCGTATCTTGGAGACCAGTGAGAGGAGAACCAGGAATCGAGTAACCCATTTTTACAAGGTTCAGTGGAGCAACCACTCTGAGGGTGAAGCTACTTGGGAAAGAGAGAACGAGTTAAAGTCTGCCCATCCGCACCTCTTCGCTAGCTTTTCTAAATCTCAGGGACGAGATTTTGTTTAAGAGGGGTAGGTTTGTCACACCCTAAAAATTATTTAATAATTAATAATGTGAAAATACAATTTTTAGAAATTATTTAAAAGCTTAAAGAAGAGGTTAATAAAAATCCCTAATAAATTCCAATATAAAAATGGGCCAGATAAAATTTTATTAAATACTTCTTTAATTCTTGTAGTCCCTGGAATTTTTTGGGAATTATTTGAGCTAAGGAAGTATTTTTATTAAATGGAAAACCAATTCAGTGAATAAATAAAAAGGAAAAGCTTTTAAAGGTCCTCGCCGGGGCTGTGGGCCGAATTCGTCCCAGCTCACCCCTTCTCTCTCTCCTCCCTGAACCGCAGCCCAGCTACCGGCCCATCCCTCCCTCTTGCTTTCTTTTCTTTTTTTCCGGCCGACAGGTGGACCCCACCTATCGAGGTCGTCGTCGTCCTCGGGCCAGACCGAGCCCGAGCGTGCCGTTGCCTTCCCGTGAGAAATCCGGCCACCCCGCTTATCGTCTCCTCAAATTGGTTGAGGGGAAATCCTTCCCTCGACCTCCATCGCTTTTCCCCTCAAAGCCCGAAGCGAATCGGTTAGGAATTAGGCCTGAACTTGAGCTTCTCTCGGAGTCCCGCCGTCGCCCGACCTTGCCGCCGCCATAGCCGCCATGTCCGCTTCGGTCTCTCCCAATCCGCAGCCCTATAAGTACCCCTGCCCTCCTCTCCGTGCGCTGTGGCTCTTGCCCTAGCTTTTAGCCCCCCGTAGCACTCTAGCCGCTAGTAGATCCCTCCGCCGCCGCCGCTGTTGAGTCTAGCCGTGCCATGCCGCCACTCGGGTCATCGCCGCCCCTAGCCGTCGCCGCTGTCGTGCTCTCCGGGAGGAGCCGCACCTCGTTCGCCTCCCCATAGCCGCCCTCCCCCACTAGAGCGCCACCGTCGCCGACGACCCAAAGGTCGCCGCCGCCTTTTCTCATCACCGGTGGTCAATTCATCGCCGTTCATCGCCGTGTGACTAAGGGGTGAGTTTACCTCGTCAAGCTCTCCCTTCTGGTGCAAACCGTAGCCGCCGCCGTGCCCCGGATCGCCAGCGAGCCTTGCCGCCCGAGCCACCGCCATCGCCGTTCAGCCACGTCATTGCACCATCAGCAGCCACGCCGACGCCCCGTCCCCCATGGCTGCCAGATGTGTGCCATGTGTCGCTCATCCGTGCGGAGAGATCGGGATCCATATGAGCCGTTAGATCTAGATCCATTTAATCCTAGCCATCGGATCTCATGCACCAATCCCGTGGACATGGTCTATAGTAGACCCGATCTCAATGACACAATAAATCCCTTTTTCTCTTTCAAAATTAATTCATTATTGTGTCATTATTGTTTTAATAATTTCTATAAAAGGTTTTAATCGTTTCAAACTTCTAAAAATCATAACTAATTCATACGAACTCGAATTGAGGTCGTTCAAGTCTCTAAATTCTTTAAAAATCAAGATCCAGCCACTAAAAATACCCACATGTGCTATTGCTATATGCTTATATACTGTTTTGCTTGTTTGTTTATTTGCCTATAGTTTCCGACGTTCCGGAAGAGTCGGTTTACACTGAGGAGGGTTCGGAAGACTTTACAGAGCAGCAAGGCAAGTCACACAGATCCACAACCCTTTGAGCATATTGAACCTATAATTTAAATCCTTGTTTTTATTCAAACATGCATTTATTTTATAATGTCATTGGGAAGGGAAAACCCTGATCCTTGTTTATAACCCTACTGCTTGGTTACCTGCCTTTGTAACTATGAGATTAATATGACTAGCTAGCTTAAGTTATTGGTTAGCTAGGATAATTCTAGGTTTGCTTAGCCCTGCTTAGAAATTATAGAATAAATTAAAGGTGGTTAATCAAATATGGATTCACATGAAATAATGGTTCCATTCATGACGGAGGTCGGGTAAGGTTAATTTTAATGGGCAACTAAAACATGACTAAATGGTGGGTTGGGAGCACCAATTTGGTTGTGTTGCTAGCAGTGCTCATGACAATTAAGGACCAGTTCACGAGCTACTGTTGTGAAGCATTTACCGTATTAACCACATGCCAGCATGGGCAACGGTTAGACCTGTAGTGTAGCATGTCCCAGCAGGAGACACCATGGTGTGTTAGTTGATAGGTGGTAGTGTCAATAAATTCACTATGGCAGTGCCAATAAGTCCATGTGTGGGAGCCAAGAGTTTCTCTAGCCTAGAGGTTAGGACACCTCTACTGGGGACTTGGCCAGTGGTCATTTTGTTGGGCGTCTTATGTGAAGAGTCCTGTTACAACTCCTTTCTGAGGTATCGTGGTTGTGTCAAGGCACATGGTGACATGTCATGGGGTTGTGTCTTGTGGGTAAAATTGTACACCTCTGGACAGAGCAAAACTATTCGAATAGCCGTACTCGCGGTCATGGGTGAGCCTAATGATGTTTTTCGTGATTAGTCCCATCTATTATTTAATGGTTTAAATGTGGTGTGAGAATCCAGGTTGGGATGGTTTGGGCCTGTGTGGCTAGGTGGGCTGTATAGTGTTGATTTAATACTGCTTAATTGTTCTACTATTTTATTACTCTATTAAATGTTTATTTAAATGCTATTTATGCAATTTAGCCCTATATGCCATTCCTTTGTTATCCTGTGCATTTGCATATTTGCTGTGTGCCTTGTTGAGTATTCCATGTACTCACCTTGCAATACCTAATCATCAGAAGAGGAGTTCTATAGTGACGGTGAAGATTTGGAGGACTAGGCCGGGTTCGGGTCAAGTTTGCCTGTGGAGTTTGGAGTCGTCACCTTCGCTAGTTATTTCCATTGCTTAGAACTTTATTTGGTTGAGAGGTTCCATCTGCCTCTATAATAATTTTACATTTGTCACTTTATTAGTTAAAGACTTGTACTTTGTTATCGACTTTGTTATTTTGTGCCTCGACTGATTCCTGGACGAGGGTTAAATACACATGTAAGTGTTTGGAATTTTGGATGAAAATTTCGGGTATGACAGTCCCCATAGCCGTAGATCCTTGCCACGTAGCCAGTGCCACATCAGCCCTAATCCACCACATCAGCATCCACCTCAGCTGACGCCTCATCTCGCTAGTCCACGTGGTACCCCAGTCAGTAGTTCACCACTCCATCTTTCTCCTTGGTCCATGGACGTAGTCTATGTGAGCCATGACTCTGACCAGTGGACCCCACTCCTGTACTCTGTTTAAAAACAATTCTTTTCATTAAATTCTGAGGGAATATTCTGAGAATATTCCTTTTCCAATTTCCTTTTCGATTTTCTCTATATTCGAACTTCCGAAGGCCGTATCTTTTCCGTCTGAACTCCGATTCGACCCGTTCTTTTTCCTAAATTCATCTAAAATCATAATATAAATGTTTATGTACTATTTATTTGGAGTTTCTTAGGGTTTTTTCTTGTTTTGCGTGTAGACGTATAGTTTTCAACCATTTCGGAGGATCGTGAAGTTCGAGGAAGAGTTCGGAAGACCTATTCAAGACTTTTTTATTGCAAGGCAAGTCACATGACAATTCCCTTGAGCATGTTGATCCCAATTGTGAAAATTATGTTGTTTTAATGTTATTGCATGCAAAACTTTGGAATGACATTATTACGGGTATTTATTATTATTCCTATATTCCTTGATTATGGCCATTTTGATGTTGATACCTTTGCCTTGATACCCTAGGTAATTAATATTGACTAGCTGGATGTCTAATTAATGATCTAGCTAGATTATTTAGGATTTGCTTAGCCATGCCTAGAAAGTAGTGACATTTTATGTGGGGAAACTATTAATTCACCAATGATTAATGATTAATGGTTATCTTTTCATGACTGAGGTTGTGCGTGGTTAATTAATATGCGAACTAAAACTTAACTGATGGTGGGTTGTGCGCACATGGAATGATGATGATGCTAGTGGTGCTCGTGACAATTATGGACCGGTTTGCGAGCTATCTTCGCGAAGCAATACCATACTAACCACAAGCTAGAATGGGTAATGACTTGACTGGACGTGTGGCTAGTTCAACTTAAGGCACTAGGGTGTGTTTGTGGCTTATATAAGTCCACACATGGCAGTCGTCAATAAGTCCATGAGTTTGGGCGTCGAGCCATCTCGCGGGAAGGCACTTGATGACCCCTACGGGAGATCGGAGGCTTGACGGGAGGCTCTTCTATTGGGCAAGTTACATGAAACGTCTTGTCACGGTTTCCCCCCTTTGCAGTACCATGGTGGTATTTCGGGGCATGGTGACATGTGTGGAACCGTGTCTTGTGGGTAAATTGGTACACCTCTGGCCAGAGTAAAACTGTTCGAATAACCATGCCCATGGTTAATGGGCGGCCTAGCAATGTTTTTTGTGATTAGTCCCACACTACTCATTAATGATAATAAATGATGGAAACTTGATAGCTCTAGTTTGGAGGGTTTTGGTTTGGGCCTGAACTGCATTGGAGTGCTACTCGGTGATGAGTTAATGCTGATATTAATTAAACTATACCAATCATTTCCTGTCTGCTAGAGAAGAAGTCTCTTATGAAGCTTTGTGCCAACTTCGTCATCGCTTCAACACTACTTTGGCAAGTACAGTGTAGCACTATCATCCCTCCCATAGCTGGTCAGGTCTATAGAATGGTTGTGAAAATACCTGGTTTGAAGACAACATGGTGATAGTGCACATGAGGACTATGCTACATTCTTTGAATGACCTCCACACCAATTACCAAGAGAGAACCAGAATCCAGATGCATGCACAGCAAAGGAAGATCGACAAGCTGTAGGGACAGGTGGACCAACTGACACAACAGAATCAGGAGTTGCATCAGAAGAGGATCCATGAATTGGAAAAGGAGCTCAAGGAACTGAAAGGAGTAGCAGATGCCCCTCAGCCAGATGGAGACAACCTGCAAGTGGAAGCCAAGCGCCTTTGCCTTGAATCTACTAGTGCTGCACCTGGGGAAGGAATGCCAAGTCAGTTGAAGAAGTCGAAGAGGCTCTCCGATTATCTTCCCAAAGCCTAAGCTGCACCCTCAAGATTAGTTCCTCCCGTTAGTTTTAACTGCGTGTTCTAGTTTGCTTGTTAGTGTGCTGGTGTTTGCTCCTTTGGAGTGTGTGCCTGGGTAGCGTATAGCGTATGTCAGGTGGTGATATGGCCATACTAGTTTGGCAGTGTAATAATCAATAACTCTATTCATTATAGTTCAGTAATAACTTAGATCTTTAGTAAAGAGTTGCTCCTCTCTCTCTTTTGCTCTATACCCTCTCTCCCCTTTAATCCCTTCACCACGGATGGTCAATTTTATACATGATGTTTTTGGAGGAAGAGATTATGTTGACCCCAGTCATAACCTTGGTTCACCTTAAGCTATGCAAACTTGGTTTTGTCTAAGATCCTAGTTCACCAAGAGTCAGCTGACCTCTGTTGGAAACAAGCCTCGGTTTCAAAGTAGAAGTTTAAACGGAATTGCCTAAAGATTGTGAGAGCTACCTTTCCTAATGAAAACTGTGAATTGGTTATGTCTGCCATATGTAGCTAAGCCCTAAAAGGATTTTGGAAGGTACAAGTAATAAGCAGTTAGTTCAAATCATTGAAGATTGCGACTAGGGCTCAGAAGACAAAGCAATTCATCAGGAAGATAAGAAAAACATGATGGAGAATAGTAAGAGAAGTCAAGTTAGGATTGATGGATCATCCCTGCCGTTCAAACTTTCTCAGGAGAACAACCCTACTAGCCACAATCAGGACAACTGTTTAGAGATGGAATATTTCTTGAGACGGTGCCTAAAGCTGAAACACCAGTCGCCACAGAGACGCATCAACAACACCATCGTCACAGAAGTCCCTACGGTAAAAGGAATGACAATAGCACTAGAAGTGGAAGAAGAAATGTCGATGTTTTACACCGGCAATATGATTATGGGGCTACTCAGTGGATCGAAACTCGGTGGATTGCAAAGGAACACGGGGAGATTTATACTAGTTCAGGCCCTCGATGCGAGGTAATACCCTACGTCTAGTTGTGATGTATTCCTTTGAGGATGTGTGTTGTTCTGCCCTCTTGGGGCGCCCTTCCTCCCCTTATATACTAGGGGACAGGGGTACAAAGTAGGAGTCTCAGCTGGATTACGGCCAAGGGATCTCCTCTTAGAGATATAACCTACCCGACTAAGACTGTATATTCCTTATCGTACGAGGCAAAGTCTACCGGGTTCTATTATATCTCTAATTACAAGGCTAGGCCCATCCTTTATCCGAGTGGCCCGTATGCTTGTGATGAGGTACCCCCATGGCCTCCACAGCAGCCCCTGAGACCTTTATAGTTGAGTCACAGCTGATGCCGAGTGCTCATCCTCCACAGTGAAGATTGCCCGGGTGCATTGCTCCCGAGTACTCTTTGTCCGAGTGCTTCTTCTTCCCGAGTCCTGCTTCATGTCAGCTGGCAGTGAGGCTATGAAGGGGCTCCATGTAGATGTATGAATAGTATGTGCCGAATAGGCACACCTATTAGGTGTAGCCCCCGACTTTGTGCTTAATTGTGAAAACAATTAAACATAAACTCAAAGATCTTTGCCGAGTAGCATGCCACTCGTATATGAGACTCTTCAGCTTCATGTTAGCTGGAAAAGGTGTTTATAGTCTTTCCTGAGTGGCGTCCCACTCGGAAGTTAGACTCCTCAGCTTCATGTCAGCTGGAAAGAATATTTATAGTCTCTCCCGAGTAGTGCACTACTCGGAAGTTAGAGTCCTCAGCGTCATGTCGGCTGGAAGGAGATTTGCTCATGGAAACTGTTGGCCAAGCGTGTAGGCCGAGCACCACTTTATGAAATCTAATCCATTATGTGGTCAGGTGTACTTGAGAGATACCTACGTCCCCAATTTTGATGAAGACCAGCTTGTGACCCTTATAAGGATATATCTTCAATACCTGTTGGATAAGACAGATACCCAAACACATGTGTTCAGCAATTAGGACTTCATAAAGCATACCTGTTTATCTCATTGGTTCCTGTTAGTAGCACCAACACTGTGATTTTAACACACCAGCGAGATGCCCACATTGAGCGTGCTACTATAGAAACTCATATCTTGGTGGCCCAGTACCAATTTGGTAAGCCCAAGCCACGAATCAGAAATGGCTCTATAAAAGGTAGGGAGAGAGAGAAAAGATTCCTTCATCTTCTCCAATCCACCAATCGTTTCATCTTCCAACCTCCGCACTGAAATTTCACCTCCCACCGCTAGGGTTTGCCATTTCTCGCTCTTCCCCATCGAAACTCGAGTGATCTTGCTTCCTTGCATCCATTCCACACTTCCAGCAACATTTTCCCCAAATCTTCTCGTCCCCAACCATGCCGAGGGCTTCAGATTTTGTGGATGCGTCAGACGAGGTCTGGCCGACTTCGGATTGCGGGTCGGCTAAGCTGAAGCTTCTAGAGAAGCAGCTGAGATTGCAAAGCTGCGATGTCATCAACTGGCGTTCGGCGGAAGGCGAATCGGTTTCGGAGCCCCAGGCCAGTGAGACCGTTGTTTTCGCCTCTTTTTTCACCCGGGGTCTTTCTCTTCCATCTTCCGAGTTCTTCCGCCAGCTTCTTGCCTTCTATGAACTCGAGTTGGTGAATCTGAATCCCAACTCGATCTTGCAAATTTCTATTTTTGTGACTCTTTGTAAGTGCTTCCTGGGTGTGGAACCCCATTTGAATCTATTCAGACATCTGTTCCATATCAAACCCTAGCCCTCCAAGAGCAAGGTCCAGGTGATTGGGGGGCTGGTATCCAGCTCAGGAGTGAGATGAAGAGGGTTTATTTCAATATTCCCCTAAAATCTTCTCTCAAAGATTGGCATAAGGAATGGTTTTACTGTTCTGATCTTGAACCAAGCCTTCCCCCTTTTATGGGTTTGCCCCTAGTGGTTATGGCCAAGTGGCCGTCTGTGCCCACCTTTGAAGAAATGGGCCAAGTTCACATATTGATTGAAAAGATCGACAAGCTGAAGAGCGCCGGGCTGACCGGTCCATGGGTGGCTAGACGATTCTTGACTCGGTGCATCAGGCCGCTGAAATTGAGGTGCCACTTTGGCTGGGATTACAAGGGCAGAGGTGATCCTAGCCGGGAATACCCTGACCTGATGGACAAACACAAGGTGACCAACATCCTGTTGGATTTCTTTGCCAGTGGGGTGGTCGAAACTGAAGACACAAATCGGTCTGTGGCGGCTTACAGCCTGAAAAGGCACTCCCAAAGGTAACTCTTGTTGATGTTGTCTTGTAGTTCATCTGTGATGAGTGCTTGCAGATATATGCCCAGGTTGGCTCCACAATGTGTAACATGTGTTGTTGAACTGTTTGCAGTCATGTGATGAGTTCGATGATGACTCCCAAACTTTATCGGCCATGAAGTCAAAGAAGAAGAGGCCGTTAACTCCTTCTGCTGCCTAGCCCGACTCCAAGAGAGCGGGAAAGAGACTTGTTGAAGATCAGGGCAAGAAGAAGATTATTAGGCCAAGTGCTGCAGCTGGGAATCTGAAGATAAGGGACACTGCCAGCTTAGCTCCCAGGCCGTCGAGTCCCAAACCAGGACCAGCGCAGTTAGGCTTAGCATCATCGAGCCCAATAAGAGCGCCATCGAGTACAAGGTCGGGCCAAGCACCGCCAGGCTCAGCAACATCAAGCCCAAGAATGGTGCCGCCAAGTACAAGGTCGGGCCAAGTGCTACCGGGCTCAGCAACATCAAGCCCAAGAATGGCACCGCTGAGTACCTGAGCACCCCAGCCGGCCACACCAGGAGAGGGGTCAACCAAGACAAAAACGCTGCCGCCGACTGCCGCGCCGTCCAGCCCAACAGCCGGCAGCAGTCTACCGCTGACATCAGGAGCCCCCGGGGGCAGGCTCAAATTCTCCAAGAGGTATGCGACTTTAAGTCTTCCAGAAGTCCTGTTCAGCATTGTGGTGTGTTAATATCTAACTCATCATGCAGGAAGCGCGCCAACATCGATCTGAAGGAGACCACGCCGGCTGCCCCTATTGTAGAGCCGTCCCCAGCCGGACCAGTGCCTGCGAGTGTATCTGCTGAGCCGGCGACCGTCTTAGTTACAGAAACCGAGGTCGTCCCGACTGCAGAGCCGCCGACGCTGACCGACCAAGGGGCTAGTGTCGAAGCTATTGCTCTAGCCCCTGAGCATGTTTCTGAAGCCTCAGCATTTGCCGAGTTGGGGGCTAGGACCCCGTCGCCGTCCCTGTCATCGTCATCGTCTTCAGAGAGACCGGACCTCCCCAGGCTTGAGGCTCCTCCTCGCAAATTCCCGAGGACATTCCGTTGGGTAACCCCCGGTGGAACAGCGAAGAGTTACAAGCACAATGAGGTTGCGGTGGAGAAGGAGCATGAAGACTTGCTTCGCGTTGCAATCGCCACGTCTCGGGGGGGGGGGGGGGGGGTCCAGGTATGACTTTCGCCATATTGGAGTCTTGATAGTCTTCCTTGCATGAGTGTTCTGACGCTTGACTCTGCTTTGCTCTGTTTCTCCATGACCAGAAAATTGTTGACCGCTCGGAGAGGGTGAACGAAGTCCTGACCCAGCTTGCCCCCCAGCTCCAACAATTAGGCCAGCTCTAGACCTTGAAGGCCGAGTTAGAGTGGTCGAGCCAGGAGAGGGAGACTTGGCTGAGGGGAGTCATTAATAAGCTCAGAGGCGAGAATTGGGCTCTGGCCAAGAAGATCAGAAGTAAGTCTCCCGTATTTGTCTTCCCGGCTAAGTCCCATACATATTTCTTCAACTTGGTTGTTTCCGACTGCCCAATTGTGTCCTAACTACAATCTCGGGTTCTTGACCATTCTGATATGCAGCCCTTGAAGCTGAGGTGAAGACCCGAACAAAGGGGGAAAACCAGCTGAAGGAGGCTGAGAGGGCCAAAGCTGAGCTCGAGAAAGACAAGGCTGACTGGGAGAAGGCCAACGCCAAGCTCGAGAAAGAGAAGGCTGAACTGGAGAAGGCCAAAGCCAAATGGGAGGCCGACTACGGAAGTAAGTCTACTCTCTAAAAATGATCTTAACCAATCCATTAAGTACTCTGTCTACAATTTTGCCTAACAAGTTTACATGTCGATGAACCCGGGTAGCTGCTAGAGCCAATGCCCAAATCCAATTTCAGGCTTTTGCAGAGGAGATAAAGGTTGTCAAGGAGTCACGGGAGATCCTTGCCGAGTCCGTGAAAGGGCTCCTTGACATCATGGATCCTCACTATGTGGGAACCAGCTCCAACACGGTCTCCCAAGTATAGGCACGCCTTAATGAAGCTCCAAGTATCCTGAAGAGGTACTCGGACGAGCATGTTGTTGTCGGAGTGGCCCAAACCCTGGTGATGACCAAGTCAATCTACCCTAGGGCAGATATTGAAGCCATCGGAGAGGGATTCGCCGAGGAGACGACACCTGAGGAGGCGCTGGAGTTGATAGCCTAGGCGAGGCCGACTGCAGAGGTGATCACCCGAGACCTGGGTATGTAAGAACAGTCCATCATGCAGTCAGTGTATATAAACTTTTTTGTAAGGACATGTGTAAATATATGTGCAATGCCGCCAAGCTCTAAATTCTGACTTAGTTAACATTAGCTTTACCCGACTATATAGTCTGTGCCGAGTTAGTCTATAGGAACTTAATAAAATCATTCACCGCAGAGAGCTGTACTCGGGCAGACATAACAAAGTCGTTGCAAAACTTCATAACTTAAGTAAGACAGGCTTGTATATTATTGACAAAGCACATATACTACATGCAGCCCCCGACTCACTACTTGGTTGGAACAAACGGCGTAGTGAGTCAAAGAGAAACTGTACACATGGGAAGATGTAAAACTCATGTATAGAAAGGACGTAGCTGTTCTATATTCCATGAGTTGCTGACGAGGGCACCATCTTCAGTCTTCAGTCGGTAGGCGCCTGGCCATGTAACCTCGGCTATAATGAACGGCCCTTCCCATATGGGGGATAATTTGTGCCTATCTTTGGTGGTTTGTATTTTTCTCAAGACGAGATCTCTGACCAAAAAGGAACGGCCACGGACATTGTGATTGTGGTAACGACGCAGGCCTTGAAGATACCTTGCCGACTGGATTATTGCGATGTCCCTCACTTCTTCCAACTGATCTAGCTTGACCAATCGGATATTGTTGGATGTGTCTTTTGAGTAAGCCCAAACTCGCGGAGAGCCAAACTCTAACTTGGTTGGTAACACAGCCTTAGTACCATAGACCAGGAAGAAAGGGGATTACCCTGTTGCCCGACTAACTGTGGTTCTTAGGGACCAGAGAATAGATGGGAGTTCTTGTACCCACCGGCCCACGTGTGGTTGTAGTTGGTTGAATATCCTTGTCTTGATGCCTTGTAAGACCATGCCGTTGGCACGCTCAACCTGCCCATTGCTCCGCAGGTGTGCCACAGAAGCATAACAGATCTTGATGCCAAATTCATCACAGAAATCTTGAAAGACACTGCTCGTGAACTGAGTACAGTTGTCCGTTATGATGTGGTTAGGAACCTCTGTGGAGGCCATGGGCCCCGGGTACCTCATCACAAGCATATAGGCCACTCGGATAGAGGATGGGCTGAGTCTTGTAGTTAGAGATATAGTAGCACCCGGTAGACTTTGCCTTGTACAAAAAGGAATATACAGTCCTAGTCGGGTAAGATGTATCTCTAAGAAGAAAATCCCTTGGCCGTATCCGGCTGGGATTCCTACCTTGTACCCCTGTCCCCTAGTATATAAGGGGAGGCAGGGCGCCCCCTGAGGGCACGAGATCATTGATCGACACAAATCCTCAAAGGAATACCACCACAACTGGACGTAGGGTATTACCTCACATCAAGGGCCTGAATCAGTATAAAATCTCCCGTGTGTTCCTTTGCAATCCACTGAATTTCCCCTTGCCGAGTAGCCCTATAATCATACTGCCAGTGTAAAACATCGACAGTTGGCATGCCAGGTAGGGGCTTCGGCGAGATCTACACCAACAATCTCGATGGATCTTACATCAGGAGTCGACAGCGACAAATTCTCCCCGGGAGACACAATAATCTTTGGAAGCCTCGACTTCATCGCCGACCAGATCGGCAATCTCACCTTGGCCAACGCAGATCCAATCCAACCGGTCGAGGAACCAGCCGACTCCGTGCTAGTCCAATGCAGCAATATTCAACTTCGCCGAGCTTTGGGTCAACTCTCTCCTTCGGCGTCTGACTCGTGCTAGGCCTTGAGCCAGCCCAGGTTGGGCTAGGAAGGGGAGAGATCATCAATCTCCCACGCAGATTCGGCGACACCGCAGATCTACATCTTACGCGGCAGACCCGATCTCCTGCGATTCAATTTGGACATGGCCAAGCGCCGTTTCAGATTGGATCTAGGGAGGTCGGAGTCATTCTCACTCTGATAAATTACTCGGATTCCGATTCCATGTCGGACAACGGTTCGAACACTAGTTCGGACTCTAGTCTGGCGAGTTTTCTCCTACCCCGCGAGATCTTCATGGCATCAATACCACCACCGGAGGTGCGCCGACTACAAGAGGAGCAGCTGAAGGAGGCGCGCCGACTACGACAACAGAAGGAAGCTGATTGCGAGGCTCGCAACGATGGGCTACGCAAGGCTAGGCGAGCCGCTCAGCAGCAGATCCTCCAGACAAAAGTCGGCGACCACGACGTCTTAGTCGAAAAGGCTTACTGGTAGGGATTTTTCTAGCCAACAACAGTAACAGATGCAAAAGACATTGTTTGCACATGCGAGGGTTGCCAGTTCTACGCAAGACAAACAAATCTCCTAGCCCTAGAACTCCAAACAATCCCAATCTCTTGGCCCTTTGCTGTATGGGGGCTTGACATGGTCGGGCCTTTCAAGAAAGCGCTAGGAGGGTTCACACATTGTTCGTCGAGTGGATAAATTCACAAGTGGATTGAGGCCAAACCGTTGCAACCATAACAGCGGCACGAGCAAAGGACTTCATCATGAGTATATTATACCGATTCGGGGTCCCTAACCGCATCATCACCGACAACGGCACTCAGTTCACTGGCGGCATGTTTCAAGATTTCTGTGATGACTTCGGCATCAAGATCTGCTATGCGTCTGTGGCACACCCACGGAGCAATGGACAGGTTGAACGAGCCAATGGTATGGTCTTACAAGGTATCAAGGCCAGGATATTCGACTGACTACAACCATACGTGGGCCGGTGGGTCCAAGAGCTCCCATCTGTCCTCTGGTCCCTCAGAACCACAGTCAGTCGGGCAACAGGGCAATCCCCTTTCTTTCTGGTCTATGGTGCTAAGGCTGTACTACCAACCGAGTTAGAGTTCAGTTCTCCGTGAGTTCGGGCTTACTTAGAAAACATCTCCAATAATACCCGATTGGTCGAACTAGATCAGTTGGAAGAAGCGAGGGATATTGCAACAATCCAGTCGGCAAGGTATCTTCAAGGCCTGCGTCGCTACCACAATTGCAATGTCCATGGCCGTGCCTTTTTGGTCGGAGATCTCGTCCTGAGAAAAATACAAACCACCAAAGACATGCACAAACTATCCCCAATCTAGGAAGGGCCGTTCATTATAGCCGAGGTCACACGGCCAGGCGCCTACCGACTGAAGACTGAAGACGGTGTCCTCATCAGCAACTCATGGAATATAGAACAGCTACGTCCTTTCTATACCTAAGTTTTATAAATTTTATGTGTATAGTTTTTCTCTGACTCACTACGTCGCTTGTTTCAACCGAGTAGTGAGTCGGGGGCTGCATGTATTATATGTGCTTTGTCAATAATATACGAGCCTATTTTACTTAAGTTATGAAGTTTTACTACGACTTTCCTATGTCTGCCCGAGTACAGCTTTCTGCGGTGAACGTTTTTATTAAGTTCCTATAGATCAACTCGGTGTAGGCTATATGGTCAAGTAAAGCTAATGACAACTGAGTAATAGTCTAAAACTTGGCGGCATTGCACATATATTTACACATGTCCTTACAAAAATCCACAATACACTGACTGCATGATGTACTGTTTTTACAGACCCAGGTCTCGGGTGATAATCTCTGCAGTCGGCCTCGCCTTGGCTATTAGCTCCAGCGCCTCCTCAGGAGTTGTCTCCTCGGCAAACCCCTCCCCAATGGCTTCAACATCTGCCCTTGGGTAGATGGATTTGGTCATTGCCAGGGTTCGGGCTACGCCGACAATGACATGCTCATCCGAGTACGTCTTTAGGGCACTCGGTGCATCCTCAAGGCGCGCCTCCACTTGGGCGATTGAGCTGCAACTGGTTCCCACGGGGCGAGGATCCATGATGTCAAGGAGCCCTTTTACGGATCTGAGGAGGCTCCCGTGACTCCTTGACGACCCTTATCTCCTCTGCGTAAGCCTGAAATTGGGCTTGGGAATTGGCTCTAGCAGCTACCCGGGTTCACCGATAAGTAAACTTGTTAGGTAAAGCTGCAGATGGAGTAATTAATGGATTGGTTAAGATCATTGTCAAAAGGGAGACTTACTGTCGTAGTCAGCCTCCCACCTGGCTATGGTCCCCTCTAGTTTGGTTTATTCCTTCTCGAGCTTGGCGTTGGCCTCCTTCAACTCGGCCTTCTCTCGCTCAAGCTCGGTTTTGGCCTTTGTCAGGTTGGCCTTGTCCTTTTCAAGTTTGGCCCTGGCTCTCTCGGCTTTCTTCAGCTGTTCTTCTCCCTCTGTTTGGGTCTTCAACTCGGCTTCGAGGGCTGCACGACAGATTAGTCAAGAACTCGATGTTGCAACCAAGACACAACTGGGCAGTTGGGAAATACCATAGCTGGAGAAATATATTAAGGATTTGGTCAGGAAGAAGTACTCTGGAGGCTCACCTTTGATCTTCTCAGCTTGGTCCCAGTTCTCACTCCTGAGCCCGGTGACAGCCTCCCTCAGCCAAGATTCCCTCTCTTGGCTGTGCCCTTCTACTTTGGCTTTCAAGGCCCGGAGCTGTTCCAACTCTTGGAGCTGGGGGGCGACTCGGGTCAGCACCTCGTGCATCTTCTCTGAGCGATCGACAAGCTTCTGCTTGGGGAGTAACAAGTCAAGCAGAATCAAGCATCAAGAAAATACTACAAGATTCCAATACAAAGAAACCATACCGGAATCCCCTAGGACGCGGCGAGTGTGGCACGAAGCAAGTCTTCTCGCTCCTTTTCCACCACTGCCTCATCGTGCTTGTAGCTCCGCGCAGTTCCGTCGGGTGCCGTCCAGCGGAACGTCCTCAGGAACATGCGCGGAGGGACCTCGATCCTGGGGAGGTTAGGTCTGTCCGAAGGAAGGGACAACGCTGACGACAACGACGACGACAGCGACCAGGATGGCGACGGGGTCCCGGCCCCCAACTTGGCAGCCTCTGAGGCATCGGGGGCTGGTTCAGGAGCTGCAGCGTGGCTTCGACAACGGGCTCCGGCTCAGGGGCTAGAACAGCGGCTTTAGGAACCGCCCCTTGGTCAGCCGGGGTTGGCAGCCTACAGTCGGGGCGGTCTCAGTTTTTGCAACTGGGGCTGCCGCCGGCTCAGTAGGCATGCTTGCTGGCGCTAGATTAGTTGGGGTAGGCTCAACAGCAGGGGCAATCGGCATGACTTCCTTAAGATTAATGTTGACCCGCTTCCTGCATAACGAGTCAAACATCAAGGCGTTACAATGCTGAACATAATTTTCAGAAGACCCAGAGTGGCCTACCTCTTGGAGAACTTGAGCTTTTGTTCGGGAGATCCAGAGGGCGGCACTGGAGGGCTGCTGGCTGTCGGGCCTGAGGGCACAGCAGTCGGCGGCAGCATTTCTATCCTAGTCGGCCCCGTTCACGGTGTGGTCGGCTGGGGCGCTCGGGTACTCGGTGGCGCTGGGGTTGACCTTGTACTCGGCTGCACTTGGGTTGGGCTCAATGATGTTGAGCTCGACCGCACTGGTCTTGGTCTGGGACTCGATGGCCTAGGTGCTATGCCGGCAGGGTCTCTTATCTTTAAATTCCCGGCTGCGGCACTCGGCCTCACAACCTTCTCCTTGCCCCGATCTACAATGGGTTTCTTCCCTGCTCTCTTGGAGTCGGGCTGGGTGGCAGAAGGACTTCTCGGCCTCTTCTTTGACTTTGTGGCCGACAACGGACGGGAGTCATCATCAAACTCCTTGCACCACTGCAAACGATTCAACAATATACATCACACAATGTTGAGCAACTATGGATACATGTCTACAGACATTCATCACAGAAGAGCAACAAGGGTTACCTCAGGACGAGGCTGGTTTCGACTATAAGCCGTGATGGAGCGTTCTGTGTCTCGTCTTGACCACCCACTGGAGAATAAGTGAACAATATTTTCACTCACTTTTTGCTGGTCAATCACCTCTCGGCTTTCTCGTCAGGGTCATTCTTCCCTGGTAATCCCAGCAGAATTTGTCCTCAGCTTTAATGGTGGATGGCCGGGTTAGGAAGCGCTTGGTGACCCAGGGGCCGGTCAGGCCGGCTTTCTTGAATTTCTCCAATCTTGCCAGCAACTGATGCACTTGGCCATCTCTCTTCAAAGGTTGGATCGACAACCAACTGGGCGAGACCGCGGCGGCGAGCCGGTGAATGGAGGACAGGGAGGGTTCCAAATCAGAATAGTAGAACCACTCCTTATGCCAACCTTTCAACGAGGATTTCAAAGGAAGATTGATATATATTTTCTTCATCTCACTCCTCAACTGAAGGCTAGCCCCCCAATCACCTGGACCTTATTATTAGAGGGTTGGGGCTTAATGTGGAATAAGTGCCTGAAGAAATTAAAGTGGGCATCTACACCCAAGTAGCACTCACAAAGAGTCACAAAAATAGAGATTTGCAGGATTGAGTTGGGATTCAGATTCACCAACTCCAATCCGTAGAAGCTAAGAAGACGGCGGAGGAACACAGAGGACGGAAGAAGCAAACCCCGGCCAAAGAAAGAGGCAAAAAGACAGTTTCGCCGGCTTGGGGATTTGGAACCGACTCACCCTCAACAGGGCGCCAGCGGATGATATTGCGGCTTTGCAGCCACAGTGACTTCTCTAGCTTTTCCAGCTTCGATCGGCTGCAATCCGAGGTTGGCCACCCCTCGTCCGACGCCCCAACAAAATCTGGAACCTTCGGCATGGTCGGGGGGACAAGAAATTTGGGGGAAATGCGGTCGGGGCTTGGAATGGACAAAGGAAGGCGGAATTGGTCAAGCTTCGATGGGGAGGAGCAAGGAATGGCGAACCCTAGCGGAGCGGGAGGCGAAATTTCGGCACGGAGTTGGGAAGACGAAACGATTGGTCGCTTGGGGAAGATAGAGGAATCTTTTCTCTCTCCCCCTAGCCTTTATAGAGCCTATGCTGACTCATGGGCTTGGGCCTACACAGTCGGTACTGGGCCACCAAGATATGAGTTTCTACAGTAGCACGCTCAATATGGGCCATACGCTGGCTGCGTTAAAATCATAGTATATGTGTTACTAACAGAAACCGATGAGGTAAACAGATATGCTTCATGAAGGCCTAATTGCTAAACACATGTGTTTGGGTATCTGTTTTATCCACTAGGTATTGAGGATATATCCTTATAAGGATCACGAGCTGGTCTTCATCAACATTGGGGATGCAGGTATCTCTCAGGTACACTTGACCACGCAATGGATCTATTTTCATAAAGTGGTACTTGGCTTACATGCTTGGCCAACAGTTGCCATGAGTAACATTATTCCAGCCGACATGACACTGAATAGTCTAACTTTCGAGTAGTGCACTACTCGGGAGAGACTATAAATATCTTTTCCAGCTGACATGATGCTGAGGAGTCTAACTTCCGAGTGGGACGCCACTCGGGAAAGACTATAAACCCCTTTCCAGCTGACATGAAGCTGAAGAGTCCCATATACGAGTGGCATGCTACTCGGCAAGACTATAAATTATATTCCGGTTGACACGATATCAAAAAGTCTCATATACCAGTAGTATACTACTCGGGAAAGTCTATAAGGTTAAAGATCTTTGACTTTATGATTAATTGTCTTCACAATTAAGCACAAAGTCAGGGGCTACACCTAATAGGTGCGCCTATTTGGCACACACTATTCATACATCTATATGAAGCCCTTCATAGCCTCGCTGCCAACTGACATGAAGTAGGACTCGGGAAGAAGACATACTCGGACAAAGAGTACTCGGGAAACAATGCACTCAGGCAATCTTCACCGTGGAGGATGAGCACTCGGCATCAGCTGTGACTCAACTATGAAGGTCTCAGGGGCTACTGTGGAGGCCATGGGCCCTAGGTACCTCATCACAAGCATATAGGCCACTCGGATAGAGGATGGGCCGAGTCTTGTAGTTAGAGATATAGTAGCACCCGGCAGACTTTGCCTTGTACAAAAAGGAATATACAGTCCTAGTCGAGTAAGGTGTATCTCTAAGAAGGAAATCCCTTGGCTGTATCCGGCTGGGATTCCTACCTTGTACCCCTGTCCCCCATATATAAGGGAGGCAGGGCACCCCTGAGGGCATGAGATCATTGATCGACACAAATCCTCAAAGGAATACCACCACAACTGGATGTAGGGTATTACATCACATCGAAGGCCTGAATCAGTATAAAATCTCCTTGTGTTCCTTTGCAATCCACCGAGTTTCCCCTTGCCGAGTAGCCCTATAATCATACTGCCGGTGTAAAACATCGACAACCCCGAATCGGTATAGTATACTCATGATGAAGTCCTTTACTCGTGCCGCTGTTATGGTGGCAACGGGTTTTGCCTCAATCCACTTCGTGAATTTATCCACTGCGACGAACAAGTGTGTGAACCCTCCTGGCGCTTTTTTGAAAGGCCCGACCATGTCAAGCCCCCATACTGCAAAGGGCCAAGAGATTGGGATTGTTTGGAGTTCTTGGGCTAGGAGGTTTGTTTGGCGTGCATAGAACTGGCAACCTCTCGCATGTGCGAACTATGTCTTTTGCATCTGTTACTGCTGTTGGCCAGAAAAATCCCTGCCGATAAGCCTTTCCGACTAATGTCCTGGATGCGGCATGGTTGCCACATATGCCCGAGTGGATCGATTGCAGAATCTGCTTGCCTTCCTCGGTGGTGATGCAACACATGAGGACACTGGATGCACTTCTTCGGTACAGGTCTTCTCCGACTGCTAGGAAACTTTTGCTTCGACGTTTGGTTTGTTCGGCTTGACTGCGATCTTCTAGGAGTTCATCATCCAGGAGGAATTTGAGAACATGAGTCTGCCAATCTTGACATATGTTCAGTACTTCGTTTGTTACCGGGGTAGGTTCGCCTCCAGACTGCTTTGGTATTGGTTTCTTCTTGACTGACGGCTCCATAAGTTGCTTGACAAAGATCCCTGTCAGGACTACTTCTCGCTTGGATCCCATGTTTGCCAATTCATCTGCAGCATCATTGTATTGTCGTAGGACATGTGTTATCTCTAGCCTGTCGAATTTGTTTTCCAGCTTTCGGACCTCCTGACAGTATGCCACCATGGTATCATCGAGACATGTCTAGTCCATCATGACTTGGTTCACCACGAGTTGAGAGTCTCCTCGCACAACCAGTCGGTGGATGTTGAGTGATATAGCAATGCGGAGTCCGTGGATGAGTGCCTCATACTCGGTGACATTGTGGGAAGTCGGGAAGTGGATCTAGAGAACGTACTTGAGTTTTTTGCCGGTGGGGGACGTCAGTACGACGCCGGCCCCGGCGCCACTGATCCGTAGAGAACCGTCAAAGTACATTGTCTAGTACTCTAGCCTCGCTGTTGATGTAGGCATCTGAACTTCTGTCCACTCGGCCACGAAGTCGGCTAGAACTTGTGATTTGATTGTTGTCCGTGGCTGAATGGTGATGTCGAACGCCATCAACTCAAGCGCCCATTTAGCGATTCGGCCGGTGGCCTTGCGGTTATGCAGGACGTCCCCGAGTGGATACGATGTGACCACCGTGACTTGATGCGATTGGAAATAGTGCACCAGCTTCCGGACAGTGATGAGTAGGCCATAGAGCAGCTTCTGGACCTGCGGATATCTCATCTTGGAGTCGGCAAGGACCTCGCTGACAAAGTAGACTGGTCGTTGAATCTTCTGTATGTGACCCGGTTCAGATCGCTCGACCACCAACACCGTGATGACTACCTGAGTGGTCGCCGCCAGATATAGCATTAGTGCCTCTTGGGGCATGGGTGACGCCAACACGGGTGGTGATGTGAGAAATTTCTGAAGTTTCGAGCTTGCTGGGCTTCGAGAGTCCATTGGAAATTGTCTGCTTCCTTTAGTAGCTTGAAAAAGGGCATGCCCTATTCGCCCAGTTGGGAAATAAATCGGTTGAGTGTCGCCATGCAGCCTGTCAGCTTCTGGACGTCCTTCTGACTAGTCGGGGGTGCCATGTTCATGATTGCATTGACTTTCTCCGGGTTGGCCTCGATGCCGCGATGCGAGACGATGAAGCCGAGTAGCTTGCCGGATGGCACACCGAAGGTGCACTTTTTCGGATTCAACTTCATCTTGAATCTTTGAAGATTTTAGATGGTTTCTTCCAGGTCAGCGATGAGGTCTTCTTTGGACTTGGTCTTGATCACCACGTCGTCAATGTAGGCTTCCACGTTGCACCCGATCTGAGTGTGTAGACACCGCTGGATTGCTCGTTGATACGTTGCTCCAGCGTTCTTCAAACCGAACAGCTTGGTGTTGTAGCAGTAGGCACCAAACGGCGTGATGAAATATGTCTTTAAGCTGTCCTCCTCCTTCAGGCTGATTTGGTGGTATCCCGAGTAACAGTCGAGAAAGCTGAAAGTTCGCACCCCGCGGTTGAATCCACCACTTGATCTATTCTTGGTAGACCGAACGGATCCTTGGGGCACGCCTTGTTGAGATCGCTGTAGTCGACGCACATGCGCCATTTACCTTTTTCTTTCAGACCAAAACTGGGTTTGCTAGTCCGGGTGGTAGACCTCTTTGATGAACCCGGCTGCGAGGAGCTTGGTTATCTCCTCCCGAATAGCATCTTTCTGGTCTTGTGCGAAGCGCCGTAGCCGTTGCTTGACCGGCTTGGCGTCTGTCTTGACATTGAGGGCATGCTCGATCACCTCCCTTGGTACGCCTGGCATGTCGGACGGTTTCCATGCGAAGATATCTTTGTTGGCTTGAAGGAAGGTGACGAGCGCGTCTTTCTATTTGGGGTCGAGTCTTGTCCCGACTAGAGCAGTCTTGGAGGGGTCGAAAGGGTCCAGGGGGATCTTCTTCATGTCAGAGTTCACTGAAATTCCCAACTTGGCTGCTGCTTTTTTCGCTGGACCCACTTGGTCATGCTCGACTTCAGTTGTGGACGGTTTGCCGAATGTTATTGCATCTAACTGCCGCCTCTTGCGATTGAGCCAACTTGCAGCTCTCCTTGTCGCAGGTGAAGGCTTGCTTGACATCGCTGCGGAGGGAGAGGACTCCGGCTGGCCTGGGTATCTTGAGCACCATGTAGGTATAGTGCGGTATCGCCATGAATTTGGCGAGCGCCGGTCGTCCGAGTATTGTGTGGTACGCGGTTTCGAAGTCGGCGACCTCGAAGCAAATGTTTTCTCTGCAGAAGTTATCCCGCGTGTCGAAGGTGACCGGCAATGTTATCTGTCCGAGGGGGGTTGAAGACAAGTCGGGAATTATCCCGTGGAAGGGTGCCGTACTCGGCCGCAGCTCTGAACGAGGAATCTTCATCTCATCCAGAGTCTTTGCGAATAGAATGTTGAGCGCACTACCTCCATCTATGAGGACCTTGCTTGATATTTTTGATGACCGGGTCTAGGACGAGTGGGTAGCATCCCGGGTGTGAAACCCGATCTGGGTGATCTGCGCGGGTGAATGTGATGGACATCTCTGACTAGAGCAAATACTGGGGGCGTCTGCTATAGAGACTGCGTTGATGTCGCGTGCTGTTAGCTTCTGCTTCTGCTTGGACGAATACGCAGATGGCCCTCCAAAGAGGTGGTTGAGCTTAGCCTGGGAATCCTGAAAATCATCGGCCGGGCCCGAATCTGGCTTGTCTTTGTCCTTGTTGGTGCCAGATAATGAAGCCTGCTTGGAAGCAAACTTCTTAAGCATGAAGAAGTCCTTGGCTGTGTGCTTGCCCTTGGGGTGGAAGGGGCAAGGCCCATTCATAACTTTCTGGTAGTCGTTGTTCCTTGGGGGCCGTGACCGAGTTCGCTCCATGTTGGCCACCTCATTGTCCGACTTCCTCTTGCGGCTGCCAGACTTGTTCTGTGATGGCTCGTTGTCGGTTTTGGCCTTTTGGTCCTTCTATCGGGACTCTTTCTTCTCGTCGAGGGTTTCTGCAACCGCCTCGGCCGAGTCGGCGTATTTGTTTGCCATATCGAAGAGGGCCCTGACAGAGGTTGGCGGCTTCCGAGTAAATTTTGCGATGAACAGGGAGTCTTTGACTCCCTTGCGGAACGCGGCGATGACGACCTCATCCTTGATCATGGGGATCAAATTGCGCTTCTCGGAGAACCTTTTGACAAACTCATGGAGAGACTCGTTCTTCCTCTGGTGCAGCTGATAGAGATCGTGCTCGGAAGATGGCCACTCGTAAGTCCCCTAAAAATTGGCTATAAAGCGTTCCCGGAGTTCCCCCCATGTGGAGGCCATGGGCCTCGGGTACCTCATCATCAGTATATGGGCCACTCGGATAGAGTATGGGCCGAATCATGTAATTAGAGATAAGATAGCACCCGGCAGGCCTTACCTTGAACGATAAGGAATAGCAGTCTTAGTCGGATATGTTTCTATCTCTAAGAAGAAAATCCCTTGGCTGTATCCGGCTGGGATCCTTATCATGTACCCTTGTCCCCAGTATATAAGGGGAGGCAGGGTGCCTCTCAAGGGGTGACGAGATCATTGATCAACATAACCTCTCAGAGGAATAACACCACAACTGGACGTAGGGTATTACCTCACATCGAGGGCCTGAACCAGTATAAAATCTCTTTGTGTTCCTCTGCAATCCACCGAGTTTCCCCTTGCCGAGTAGCCCTTTAGTTCTATTGCCGGTGTAAAACATTGACAGTTGGCACGCCAGGTAGGGGCTCCGGCGAGTTTTACATCTACAAGCTCGATGGATCCAGCAACCAAGATCGATGGCGACAAGTTCTCTCCTAGAGACGTTATTTCATTCGAAAGCCTCAATTTCATTGCCGACCAGATCGGCAACCTTACCTTGGCCGAAGCAGATCCAATTCAGCCGGCCGAGGAACCAGCCGATGTTGCTCCAGTCGGCCCACAGGACGCCGCAATTTCCTTCAGCAGTCTACTACGGCAGTCCTGCACTTCGCTGAGTATGGGGACAACTCCCTCCTTCGGTGTCCGACTTGCGCTAGGCCTTGAGCCAGCTCGGGTTGGCCCGAGAAGGGGAGAGATCGTCAATCTCCCACACGGACTCGGCGACGCTGCAGATCTACATCCCGCACCACAGACCCGATCTCCTGCGATTCAGTTTGGACACGGCCAAGCGCCATTTTAGATTGGATCTAGAGAGGTTGGGGTCGTTCTCACTCCGATAAACTACTTGGAGTCCGACTCCAAGTTCGATAATGGTTCGAACGCTAGTTCGGACTCCAGTCGAGCGAGTCTCTTCCTTCCCCGTGAGATCTTCATGGCTTCAACACCACCATCCGAGGTGCGCCGACTACAAGAAGAGCAACAGGAGGAGGCATGCCGACTGCGACAACTGGAGGAGGCTGACCGCGAGGCTTGCAATGACGAGCTACGCAAGGTTGGGCGAGCAGCTCAGCAGCAGATTCTCCAGACCAAAGTCGGCGATCACGACGTCTTTGTCACGCTACAACAGAATGTTGTGGCCGCCGCAACCTTGCTGGACACGCTTCAGCTCGGGCCTGATCACCAGGCCACCCCAACTATCGCCAAGATCAAGGCGATGATCACGGCTGCCGCCTGCCAGTAACATCAATAGTAGTCGGGTGACATTGTGGTACTGACTAACCGGTCGGGATCTCCAGCAGCAGGCTCATCCACATCTGCACGGCGTCGGGCGGCTGGCTCAAGTTGGCCACGCGAGGAGTCTAGGCAAACCACACTCGGCAATGACAACCGGCGGCGTCTCCAGCATGATCGCCGGCCTAATCAAGACCTCCGAGAGCGCCTACAACACGACCTTCGCCACACTATTAAAGCCTGGCGCCACGGACGACACGAAGACGAGCGCCGCTGACTGGAAGATGAAAACGAGCGCTTTGGTCTCCATCACGAGTGGTTTAACCGCCGTGGTTGAAGCCCGAGCCCTCACGAAGACGAAGGCATCCCAGCTTTCACTCGGGAGCTACAGGATGTCCACTGGCCAGTTGGCTTTAAGCCCACAGGGATTGAAAAGTACGATGGCAAAACAAACCTCGAGTCCTGGTTCACCGTATATACCCTAGCAGTCTGAGCTGCTGGGGGCGACAACAAAGCCATGGCTAACTACCTCCCAGTCGCGCTAGCCGACTCGGCGAGGACATGGCTAACAGGCCTCCCGAGGCGGTTGATCGGTTCCAAGGGAGAACTCAGGGAGCAGTTCATCGCCAACTTTCAGGGGACCTACGAGAGACCATCTTCTGAGCACGATTTGTATCAACTACACCAAAAGAAGAACGAGTCTCTACGTGATTTTATTAAGAGGTTCTCCGAGAAGCGCAACAAGATCCCCATGATCCGCGACGAGGCCGTCATCGCTGCCTTCCACAAGGGAGTAAAGGATGCCCCGTTCATCGCGAAGTTCACTCGGAAGCCACCACTCTCTGTCCGGGCTCTTTTCGACATGGCCAACAAATACACTGACTCGGCTGAAGCGGTCGCAGAGGCCCTCGACGAGAAGAAGCGGTCCCGACAGAAGGATCAGAAGGCGAAAGCTGACAACGAGCCATTTCAAAACAAGTCTGGCAGCCGCAAGCGGAAGTCGGACAACGAGGTGGCCAACATGGAACGCACTCGGTCATGGCCCCAACGGAATAACGACTACCAGAAGGTCATGAGCCGGCCATGCCCCTTCCACCCCAAGGGCAAGCGCGCGGCCAAAGATTGCTACATGCTTAAGAAGTTTGCCTCCGAGCAGGCTTCATCATCTGGCGCCGACAAGGACAAAGACAAGCCAGATCAGGGTCTGGCCAACGATTTCCAAGATCCTCAGGCCGAACTCAACCATGTTTTCGGAGGGCCGTCCGCGTACGAGTCCAAGCGCAAACAGAAGCTATCAGCACGCAACATCAATACAGTCTCTACGACGGACACCCCCCACTATCTGCGCTGGTTAGAGATGGCCATTACCTTCAATCGCGCAGATCACCCAGATCGGGTCTCTCACCCGGGACATTATCCACTCGTCCTGGACCCGGTCGTCAGAAACATCAGGCTGAAGAAAACCCTCATCGACCGAGGTAGCGCGCTCAACATCTTATTCGCCAAGACTTTGGACGAGATGAAGATCCCTCGTTCAGAACTATGGCCGAGCACTGCGCCCTTCCACGTGATAATTCCCGGCCTGTCGTCAACTCCACTCGGGCAGATCACATTGCTAGTAACCTTCGGCACGCGGGATAACTTCCGCACAAAAAACGTCTGCTCCGAGGTTGCCGACTTCGAGACAGCATACCACGCGATACTCGGACGACTGGCACTCGACAAATTCATGGCGATACCGCACTACAGATATATGGTGCTCAAGATGCCTAGGCCAGCAGGAGTCCTCTCCCTCCGCAGCGACATCAAGCAAGCCTTCACCTGCGACAAGGAGAGCTGCAAACTGGCTCAATCACAAGAGGCGGCAGTCGGGCGCGATAGCATTCGGCAAGCCGTCACAACTGAAGTCGAGCAAGATCAAGTTTCTGCAAAAAGGGCGGCGAAGTCGGGAATTTCAGCGGACTCTGACACGAAGAAGATCCCCCTGGACCCTTCCGACCCCTCCAAGACTGCCCTAGTCAGGACCGGACTCGACCCCAAATAGGAAGACACGCTCGTCACCTTTCTACAAGCCAATAAAGACATCTTCGCATGGAAACCGTCCGACATGCCGGGCGTACCAAGGGAGGTGATCGAGCACGCCCTAAATGTGAAGACAGACGCCAAGCCAGTCAAGCAACGGCTGTGGCACTTCGCTCAAGAACACAAGGATGCTATCCAGGAGGAGATCACCAAGCTCCTCATAGCCGGGTTCATCAAGGAGGTCTATCACCCGGATTGGCTGGCTAACCCAGTTCTGGTCCGGAAGAAAAACGGTAAATGGCGCATGTGCGTCGACTACACCGATCTCAACAAGGCGTGCCCCAAGGACCCATTCGGTCTTCCCAGGATAGATCAGGTGGTAGATTCCACGGCCGGGTGCGACCTACTTAGCTTTCTCGATTGCTACTCGGGATACCATCAAATCAGCCTGAGAGAGGAAGACTGCTTAAAGACATCTTTCATCATGCCGTTTGGAGCGTACTGCTATATCACAATGCCATTCAGTTTGATGAATGCTGGAGCAACCTATCAACGGGCAATTCAGCGGTGTCTGCACACTCAGATCGGGCGCAACGTGGAAGCCTACGTCGTCGACGTGGTGATCAAGACCAAGTCCAAAGAAGACCTCATCGCTGACCTGGAAGAAACCTTCCATAATCTTCGACGATTCAAAATGAAGTTGATCCCAGAAAAATGCGCCTTCGGAGTGCCATCCGGCAAGTTACTTGGCTTCATCGTCTCGCATCGTGGCATCGAGGTTAACCCGGAGAAAGTCAACGCCATAATGAACATGGCTCCCCCGACTAACCAGAAGGACGTCTAGAAGCTGACAGGCTGCATGGCGGCACTCAGTCGATTTATTTCCCGACTGGGCGAATAGGGTATGCCCTTCTTCAAGCTGCTCAAAAAGGTAGACAATCTCCAATGGACTCCGGACTCCCAACAAGCCTTTGAAGACTTCAAACAATTTCTCACATCACCTCCCGTGTTGGCGTCACCTATGCCCCACGAACCACTAATGCTATATTTGGCGGCAACCACTCAGGTAGTCAGCACGGCGTTGGTGGTCGAGCGATCCGAAAAGGGTCACATCTAGAAAATACAACGGCCAGTTTACTTTGTCAGTGAGGTGCTTGCCGACTCGAAGACGAGATATTCGCAGGTCCAGAAGCTGCTATATGGCCTAGTTATCACAGTCCAGAAGCTAGTGCATTATTTCCAAGCACATCAAGTCACGGTGGTCACAGCGTTTCCACTTGGGGATGTCCTGCACAATCACGAGGCCACTGGCCGAATCGCTAAATGGGCACTCGAGTTGATGGCGTTTGATATCACCTTTCAGCCAAGGACAACAATTAAATCACAAGCTCTAGCCGACTTCGTGGCCGAGTGGACAGAAGTTCAACTGCCTACATCAACAGCAAAGCTAGAGTACTGGACAATGTACTTCGACGGTTCTCTACGGATCGGCGGCGCCGGGGCTAGGGTCATATTGACGTCCCCCACCAGCGAAAAACTAAAGTACGTCTTACAAATCCACTTCCCGGCTTCCCACAACGTCGCCGAGTACGAGGCACTCATCCATGGGCTCCGCATCGCTATATCACTCAGCATACGTCGACTGGTTGTGCGCGGGGATTCTCAACTCGTGGTGAACCAAGTCATGAAAGACTGGACTTGTCTCGATGACACCATGGCGGCATACTGTCAGGAGGTTCGTAGGCTGGAAAACAATTTCGACGGGCTAGAAATAACACATGTCCTGCGTCAATATAACGACGCGGCAGGCGAGCTGGCAAATATGGGATCCAAGCGAGATGCGGTTCCGACTGGAATCTTTGTCGAGCAACTCATGGAGCCATCAGTCAAGAAGAAACTGGCACCGGAGCAGTCGGAAGGCGAACCTACCCCGGCCACAGACGAGGTGCTACACATATGTCAAGACTGGCAGACTCCTGTTGTCAAATTTCTCCTAGACGACGAACTCCCAGAAGATCGCAGTCAAGCCGAGCAGATCAAGCGTCGAAGCAAAAGCTTCCTACTAGTCGGAGAAGACCCGTACTGAAGGAGCGCATTCGGTATCCTCATGTGTTGCGTCACCACTGAGGAGGGCAAGAAGATCCTGCAGTCGATCCACTCGGGCATATGTGGCAACCATGCCGCATCTAGGACGTTAGTCGAAAAAGCTTACCGGCAGGGATTTTTCCGGCCCACAGCAGTAACAGACGCCAAGGACATTGTTCGCAAGTGCGAGGGTTGCCAGTTCTACGTAGGACAAACAAATCTCCCAGCCCAAGAACTCCAAACTATCCCTATTTCTTGGCCATTCGCAGTATGGGGGCTCGACATGGTCAGGCCTTTCAAGAAAGCGCCAGGAGGGTTCACACATCTATTCGTTGCAGTTGACAAGTTCACCAAATGGATTGAGGCAAAACCCGTAGCAACTAAAACAGTGGCACGAGCAAAGGACTTCATCACGAGTATACTATACCGATTTGGGGTTCCTAACCGCATAATCACCGACAACGGTACTTAGTTCATAGGCGGCATATTCCAAGACTTTTGTGAAGATTTCGGTATCAAGATCTGCTATGCATCCGTGGCACACCCACGGAGCAATGGCCAGGTCGAACGAGCCAACAGTATGGTCTTACAAGGCATGAAGGCTAGGATATTCGACCGACTACAACCATACGTGGGCCGGTGGGTACAAGAACTCCCATCTGTTCTCTGGTCTCTCAGAACCACAGTTACTCGGGCAACAGGGCAATCCCCTCTCTTCTTGGTCTACGGTGTCGAGGCTATGCTACCGACAGAATTATAGTTCAACTCTCTGCGAGTCCGGGCTTACTCCGAAAACATCTCAAATAATACTTGACTGGTCGAGCTAGATCAGTTGGAAGAAGCAAGGGACACCGCAACAATCCAGTCGGCAAGGTATCTTCTAGGCCTGCGTCGCTACCACAACCGCAATGTCCGTGGCCGCGCCTTTTTGGTCGGGGATCTCGTCTTGAGGAAAATACAAACCACCAAAGACAAGCACAAATTATCCCCAATCTGGGAAGGGCCGTTCATTATAGCCGAGGTCACGCGGCCAGGCACCTACCGACTGAAGACCGAAGACTGCGTTCTCCTCAGCAACTCATGGAACATAGAACAGCTACGTCCTTTCTATACCTAAGTTTTACAATTTTCCATGTGTACAGTTTCTCTGACTCACTACACCGCTTGTATCAACCGAGTAGTGAGTCGGGGGTTGCATGTATATATGTGTTCTGTCAATAACATACAAGCTTATCCCACTCCAGTTATGAAGCTTTATTACGATTGTCGCGTTTGCCTGAGTATAGCTTCTTACATTGAACGATTTTATTAAGTTTTGACAGACTAACACGGCATAGACTACATGGTCAAGTAAAGCTAATGACGACTGAGTGATAAACTTGGCGGCAGTGCACATATATTTACACATGTTTTCCACAAAAGTTTATACATACTAACTACATGATATGCTGCCCCTACAGACCCAGGTCTTGGGTAATTATCTCAGCAGTCGGCTTCACCCAGGCAATCAGCTCTAGCGCCTCTTCGGGCGTCGTCTCCTTGGCAAACCCCTCCCCGATGGCTTCAATGTCTGCCCTCGGGTAGTTGGATTTGGTCATCGCCAGGGTCTGGGCCACACCGGTAATGACACGCTCATCCGAGTACTTCTTCAAGGCACTCGGTGCATCCTCAAGACGTGCCTCTATTTGGGGGATCCTGCTGCAGATGGTTCCCATAGGGCTAGGATCTATCAGGTCAAGGAGCCCTTTCACGGACCCGACGAGGGCTTCCCATGACTCCCTGATGACTCTTATCTCCTCTGTGTAGAACCGATACTGGGCCTAGACATTGGCTCTCATGTCTGTCCAGGTCCACCGGCAAGTAAACTTGTCAGGCTCGGTTGCAGATGGAATGACTAATGGATTGGTTAAGATCACGGTCAGGTTGGGGACTTATTTTCGTAGTCGGCCTCCCACTTGGCTACGGTTTTCTCCAGTTCGGCTTTTTCTTCGCCGAGCTTGACGGTGACCTCTTTTAACTTGGCCTTTTCCCATTCGAGCTCGGCGTTGGCCTCTGTCAGGTCGGCCTTGACCTTCTCAAGCCCAACCTTGGCTTCTTCAGCCTCCTTCAGTTGGGCTTCCCCCTCCGTTCGGGTCTTTAACTCGGCTTCGAGGGCTGCATGACAGATTAGTCAAGGACTCAACCGTGCGGCCAAGACACAACTGGGCAGTCGGGAACAATGCAGCTGGAGAAATATATCAAGAGTTCGGTCACGAAGACGCATTCGGGGGACTTACCTCTGATCTTCGCGGCTTGGGCCCAATTTTCATCCCTGAGCTGGATGGCGGCATCCTTCAGCCAGGCTTCCCTCCCCGCGTGGTGCTCCTCCATCCCGGCCTTCAACACCCGGAGCTGCTCTAATTCTACGAGATGGGGGGCCATTTCGACCAGGATCTCGGTCATCGCCTCATTGCGGTCGACAAGTTTCTGCTTAGGGAAAGAACAAATCAACAGTGGAGTCAGACGTCAAAACAAAAAGACCACCATGACTCTGCCGCAAGAATTATACCCCGACTCCCTGGGACCCGGAGATGGCGGTGCAAAGCAAGCTTTCGTGTTCCCTCCTCGCTGCGGCCTCATCAAGCTTGAAACTCTTCATGGTTCCATTAGGTGCCATCCAGGTGAACGTCCGAGGGAGCCTACGTGAAGGAGCTTCGATCCGAGGGAGGTGCGGGATCTCCGGCGGCGATGACGATGACGACGATGACCACGACGACGACGGGGTGTTGGCCCCCACGCCGGCGTCCTCTGCGGCTTCAGGAGCCGACTCGGGGGCTCCGACAACAGCCTCGGCGGTGAACGTCGACCCAGGGGCTGGGGCAGCAGCCTCAGCAACACGCTCCCTTGGTCGGGCGGCACCAGCCGGCCCCGCGTCAAGACCACCTTAGTCTCCATGACTAGAGTAGCCACCGGCTTCAGCGGGTGTTGCTCGCGGGCGCGGCTCGGCTAGGGCGGGGCTCTTCAAGGGACCAGTCAGGGCTGTCTCCTTGGATCGATATCGACCCGTCTCCTCATGGCAAAACAGACATTAAAATACTACACAACAGACAAGAATCTCAGATGATTGGAGCAGCATACCTCTTGGAGGAACTGTCAGTTTCCTGCGGCGATCCGGGTCTTGGCGGTAGCGCTACCTCCGGTTGTCGGCCCGGTTGGCGAATTCAGTCGCAGAGACGTGGCAGCTGGAGGGCCCCGTTGGAGGCATAGCCAAACTCGGGCACACCCGCGTGCTTGGCTAGATCCCGCCGGATCGTGCACTCGGCGTTGGCTTTTGCCGGGCTCAGCAATGTCGAGCATCGGCCGTACAGTCCCAACCTGGGACTTTGATCGCCTGGGCACCACGGTGATGGTTCCTTTATCTTCAAGCTTCCTGGCACAGCGCGTGGCATCATGGCCCCCTCGCCCCAATATAGAATAGGCTTCATTCCCCGCTCTCTTGGAGTCGGGTTGGCAGCAGCAGGGCTCTCGGCCCTCTTCTTTGATGTTGACGGGCGACACGGGCGCGAGGTCCTCATCAAACTCTTCGGTGCCACATACAAACCAAGTCAACAAAAGTACATCATACAATGTGGACAATCGCAGACACAAGCCATAAGGCATTTCATCACAGTAAGAAGGTTAAAGATTACCTTTGGTACGGGGCGAATGAAGCTATAGGCGTGAGCCCGGCGATTATCGTCTTCGCGTCGCGATCACCCCTTCGGAGAAGTAACCGAACAGGATCTCGGTCACCGTGTGCTTTGTTGGACCGACTTGTTGCTTACTCGATCAGGATCATTTTTTGCCCTTAAAAGCCCAGCAAATGCGCCGTCGCCTTAACTTCAGCAGGCTGGATGCGCCGAGTCAGGAAGTGACGAAGCCACCCAAGTCCCAGTCAGGCCAGCTCTTCTTAGGTTCATCTAATTTCCCCGCAACCAAATTGGTGCATCTTGGCCCATCTTCCTCACAGAGGTTGGATCTACGACCAATTTGGTAAAACTACCGGGTGGCGAGCCGGTGAATGGACGCAAGGAGCGGAAGCAGGTCTGTGCAATAGAGGGACCACTCCTTGTGCGGTGCAGCCTTTCAAGAGAAGATTTCAAGGGAGATCAAGATATGTTTCGTTTCACCATCACTCCTCAGCTGGAGACCAGCCCCCCAATCACTCTAATATTATTCTTGGAGGGCTGGGGTTTGATGTGGAATAGATGCCTGAAGAAATTAAAATGGGGTTCCACACCCAAAAAGCACTCGCAGAGAGTAAAAAATATAGAGATCTAAAGAATCGAGTTGGGATTCAAATGCACCAACTCCAGCCCATAGAAGTCAAGGATGCGGCAGAAGAAATCGAAAGAGGGAAGGCACAAGCCCCAATCGAAAAAAGAGGCGAAAACTACTGTTTCACCAGATTGGGGATTTGGGACCGACTCACCCTTAGCCGAGCCGCCAGGGATCACCTCTTGGCTGGGCAGACTTCAGTGTGACTCAGCCAGTAGCTTCAGTTTCCACCGAGCTGCAATCCAGAGGTTTGGCCAAGCATATCTCTGGCGCGCCTGCAAGATCCGAAGCTTTCGCATGTTGGGAGCGGAAAGACTTGGGGGAAAAGTGAATCGGGGCTTAGGAACAGAACTTGAAAGAAGTGAGTGGAATCGCCTGAGTTCGGGGGGGAACAGCTGCAGCTAACCCTAGCTGAGCGAGAGACGAAAATGTTTTGGGCGCGAAGGTGGAAGTCGAAGCGATTGGCTGATTTGGGGAGATGAAGGAATCTTTTTCTCTCTCCTCGCCTTTATTATAGAGCCGATGTCGACTAAATGGCTTGGGCCTACACAGCAGCACTGGGGCACCAAGATATGAGTTCCTACAGTAGCATGCTCCATGTGGGCCGCCGCGCAGGCTGAGTTTGACAATATAGCACGCTGGTGCTACTAACAGGAGCGCCCATAGAGGAACAGATATGCTTCATGAGAGGCCTTATTGCTAAACATATATGTTTGGGGTATCTGTTCTATCCACCAGGTTCGAGGATATTATCGTTACATGGATCACAAGCTAGTCTTCATTAAAATGGAGGATGCAGGTATCTTTCTCGAGTACACCTACCACGGTGTGGGATTTATTTCATAAAGTGGTACTCGGCCTACAGTGCGTGGCCGTCAGTTCCCTACTCGGCAAGGACTAGTAAAGTTTATTCCGGTTGACATGATACTGTAAGAATCTCATATACCAGATAGAAATAACTACTTGGGAAAGATTATCAGGTTAAAGATCTTTGACTTTATGTTCAATTGTCTTCACAATAAGCACGAAGGCAGTTGGGGGCATACCCTAGAATACCGGTGCGCCTATTCGGCCGAAGCACGTCACCTGGACTATTTATAACTCTACATACGAAGCCCTTCATTAGCCTCTCTTCAGGCCTGACATGAAGCAGGACTCGGGATAAAGACACTTCAGAAACGAGTACTCTCGGCGAGCATCGTACTCGGGTAGTCTTCAGCCGTGGGGATGGGAACTCGGCATCAGCTGTTATTCAACTAGAAGGTCTCAGGGCTACTGTGGAGTGCCATGGGCCCGGGTCTCGTTATCATCAGTAAGTGGGCACTCGACATAGAGTATGTGGCCGAATCATGTATTAGATGCATAAGATAGCACCAGTAGGCCTTACCTTGACCGAAAGTAGCAGTCTAGTCGGATATGTTTCTATCTCTACAGAAGGACAATTTCCTTGGCCGTATCGGCTAGGATTCCTTATGTCCTGTCCCCAGTATATACCAGGGGGAGGCAGGGTCGCCTTCAAGGGGTGCGAGACATTGATCGACATAACTCGCAGAGGAATAAGCCAAACTGGACGTAGGGTATTACTTCACATTGAGGGCCTGAACCAGTATATAAATCTCTTTGTGTTCCTTGCAATCCACCAAGTTGCCCCGTTGTCGAGTAGCCCTGATTGTTCTATTGCCGGTGTAAAAATCGACACTGCTTTCGCAGACCAATAAATCACCGGGTGTGCCAAGAGGCTTGTTGATGATCTGCGTTTGATGCGAATTGACCCTACCGATAGGCTGGGAGATTGCTTAGGCTCAGTGCAGGTCTAAAGTCTTGAGGTTCGCGGGCGTGCCAGTCATTTGACCTCTGCAATTGACAAGGAGATGAAGAATTTGATCTACTGATCCAGTCGCAGTAAGCCGATCGGGATCCCTTCCAGCCGATGCCACTCATGTCTCGGCCCGGGCTCGCGTACTCGCTCGGGTCTCGTTGCTCGTTTGTTCTGTTTCCCGGGTCCTGTTGTGCTCGTGCCGATCGCAGGCAATTCCATCGTATCGGCCGATACGGTTCTGATGATAGGCCTTGTAGCCGATGCCGATGGCCTGTGTATCGGCTAGGAAACGATACGCTATTAGATAATGTAAGCTGTAGTATAAGACACTGTGCATCGCAGGAGCCGATGATAAATAGATATGGGAGATAGTAACTAGCCGCACTGCGAGAAACACATGTGCATCGGTCGAAAACCGTGATAATATTGATGACAATCAGTAGGAAATACAGTCGGCTTTATAAAAGGATAACCTATCGGCTAAGCATCCGTTAGAACGTCGCAACATTACACGATCGGCTTGACTCGAAGGATAATCTATTTTATCGATTAGTAGTTGTAAACCTAATGATGCCCGCACAGATCCGATAACTAGTGAAAGGAAACCTCAACAAATACCGATAGCCTATGCAACTGTGATGAAATAACTTACCGGCTATACATTCCGATAAGACACTTGCAAAGGATATCCGCCTAACGGAATAATTTATCGCTAGCAGTTTAGTAGGTCGGACCGCCCGATGCAGACAAACTGATGATACACCTCCCCGATAAACTGATAAAAACTTGCACGGTGATGTTCGATATACTGACCAGCCTTAAGAGGTCGGACCGAACCGAGTACATGCCGTAGACAGATCCGATACCCGTGGTAGCCACTACCATAGACCGTAGAATATATCGGACCTCACCGAGAAAGTCCTAGCCGATTGGTAGTGCCCGGGGGTAAGAACTTACCCTCGCTCAGCCGGAGTTCGACTAACCGATGCAGGCCCGCTCGAGAAGCAAGATACCGTTGGTAAAGGGTGGCGATGCGCGAAATTTGATTGTCGATTGTGGTAGTTTTACAATGGGAGGTACCGGCATGACGTATATATCCCGAGTTATTACAAGCCTGTAGAGGACACGAAACAGAAGTTTCTAATTATAAAAGGACAACTACAAACCCCGACAGATACGGAGTCAGTTTCCTAAAATTATCAAACCTACTAATTAGTAGATACGGTATTGACTGCCATGTCGTGGTTCCTACGATTCCTTCCTGAATCTGGCTTCTTCTGATTAGCTTCAACGGCTGATATATCTTTTTCACTTACCAAACCAATGCGAACCGGCAATTTGGGTTAAAACATCCCAGAGGAGCCGATTGATCGCCTTGGGAGCCCTGTTACGCTCATGTCCTGTGAGTCGGCCAAGGTGACGGATGGTAGTTACCATGGCTTTGTGATCACCTACCGACGGCTCAATTGCTAGAGTATATACGGTGGCCAGAACTCGGGGTTAGTCGTGCCGTCGTATTTCTCGGATTCCCGTAGGCTTGAAGCCCGACGGCCAGTCGAACGTCTGTAGCTCCGGGTGAAGCTGTATGCCATTCATCTTCATGAGGGCTCTGGCTCAGCCAACGACGGTTTAACTGCTCATGGTGGAGACGAAACGCTCGTGCTATCGCTCTAGTCAGTGTTGCTTCTCGGTCTTCGCACGCCGCAGCTGAGCGTTAATTCTCATTGCCGAGATCGCGTTGTAGACAGACTCGGAGGTCTTGCGTTGAATCTGGCGATCAACTTCTAGGGGCAGCCGCTTGTTGTTGTTTGTGTTCGCCGATGTATGTCTGGCATGACTCCGCGTGCGGCTGACTTGAGCCAGCTGCCGGCGTATTGCTGATGTAGATGAAGATTGCCGCTGGATGAGCCGACCGGGTTGGTAGTAGAAGTGTGTTGCCGACTGCTGGTGCTACTGAAGGCAGTAGATGTATGATCATCACCTTGATCTTGGCGTATTGTCAGGGTGGCTTGATGACAGGCCCGGAGCTAAGTGGTGTCCAGCAGGGTTGCAGTGGGACGATGTTCTGCTGAGGGTGATGAAGACGTTGTGGTCGCCGAACTCTAGTTAGAGGATTTGTTGCTGAGGCGTTCGCCCAGCCTCTATCGCTCATCGTTGCGGGCTCATGCTCGGTCTCCTCCAGTTGCCTGTAGTCCGGTGCCGTTCCTCTTGTTGATTCCTCTTGTTCGCGCACGCTCCGGTGGAGGGGTTGAAGGCATGAAGATCTCTCGGGGCAGAAGGCAAACTCACCAGACTGGTGTCGAGACTGGTGTTTCGATTCGTTGTCTCGCTCTTGGAGTCAGAATCGAGTAGTTGATCGGAGTAGGACAACTCCAACCTCTCTAGGATCCATCTTGGAACGCTGCTGGCCATGTTGAACTCGAGCATTAGAGATCGGGTCAGCACGTCGCGCACTCTCGCTCACACTCCGCGGCGTCGCGGCTGCAAGGGAGAATGACGATCTCTCCCCTTCCCTAGCCCGACCGGCCGGCTCAAGGCAAGCGCG
>RYFJ01003329.1:0-62449 GCA_003991445.1 Oryza meyeriana var. granulata | reverse complement strand
AGTTAGACTCTTCGCATCATATCAGCCGGAATAATGTTGCTCATGGCAACTGGTGGCCACGCATGTAGGCCGAGTACCACTCTATGAAAATAAATCCATAGCGTAGTTAGGTGTACCCGAGAAAGATACTTGCATCTCCACTATTTAATGAAGAGCTCGTGATCCCTATAAGGATATATCCTCGAGACTGGCGGATAAACAGACATCCAAACATAAAATGTTTAGCAATAAGGCTCTCATGAAAGCATATCTGTTTACCTCATCGATTCTGTTAGTAGCCCAGAGCTATAATTTCAACTATCAGCCTGCGGGCGGCCCACGTGGAGCATGCTACTATAGGAAACTCATATCTTGATGGCCCAGTGCTAACTGTACAGGCCCAAGCCCACTTAGTCGGTGTAGGCTATATGAAAAGGCGGGGAGAGAGAAAAAGATTCCCTCATCTTCCCCAAATCAGCCAATCGCTTCGTCTTCCGCTTCCGCGCCCAACTTTTCGCCTCTCGCTCGGCTAGGGTTAGCGACTGTTGTGGTTCCCTGCTTGAACTCGGGCAACTCTGGTCTTCCTTGTCTGTTCCAAGCCCCCGATTCGCTTTTTCCCCAGATCTCCTCGCTTCTAGCCATGCCGAAAGCTTCGGATCCAACGGGTTCGCCGGGGAATACTTGGCCGATGTCAAATTGCGGTTCGGTGAAGCTGTCGTTAATGGAGAAGCACTTGAATTTGCCAAGTCAAGAAGTAATCCGCTGGCGGCGGCTAAGGGTGAGTTGCTCCAAATCCCCCAATCTGTCGAAACAGTAGTTTTTGCTTCTCTTTTCGACCGAGGTTTATGCCTTTCTTCTTCTGCATTCTTCCGCCAAATGCTTGACTTCTATAAGCTAGAGTTGGTGCATTTGAATCCCAACTCAATCCTTCAGATCTCCATATTTGTTACTCTGTGCAAGTGTTATTTGGGCGTGGAACCCCATTTCAACTTCTTTAGGCATTTGTTCCACATTAGACCCCAGCCCTCCAAAAATAACATCAGCGTAATTGGGGGGCTGGTCTTCAGTTAAGGGGCGATAGAAAAAAGTCATATCTTGATCTTCCGTTGAAGTCCTCCTTGCAGGGCTGGCACAAGGAGTGGTTTTATTGCGCAGATTGGCTCCCTCCTTGTGGCCATTTACCGGCTTGCCACCGGTAGTTTCACCCAATTGGTCGGCAGATCCTTCCTTTGAGGAGATGGGCCAGGTGCATCAACTGTTGACAAAGTTAGATAACTTCAAGAAAGCTGGCCTGACTGGACCCTGGGTGGCCAGGAGGTTCCTGACTCGGCGCTTCCAGCCCCTGAAGCTGAGGAGTGCATTTGGCTGGGATTACTAGGGAAAACATGATCCTGACCGGGTCAGCCATGAGTCGGCCAATGAGCAGAAGGTGACGGAAACCCTGTTCGAATACTTCTTCAGCGCGGTAATCGAGACCAAAGACAAGAAGAGACGCATTGCATCCTACAGGCGCAGCTGGCCCCGCTCCGAGGTAACATCCGTCTTTCCTTTGTAGCGCATGTCTGTGGACTTGGATGTGTGATTCCCTGGCAGTATATGATGTATCTTGTTGAATCTCTTGTAGTGGTGCGTGGAGTTCGATGAAGACTCCCGCCCGTTGTCGGCCATCGCATCAAAGAAGAGGCTGAGGAGCCCGCCGCCGCCCAGCCCAACTCCAAGAGAGCCAGGAAAAAGCCTATTCTTTATCGAGGCGAAGGGGCCATGACGCCGCGTGTCGCGGTAGGGGGGCTGAAGATAAAGGACACTGCCGCCGTGACGCCCAGGCGATCAAGCTCCAGGTTGAGACCTACGGGGCTGAGCCCAACGCCGCTGAGCCCAGCGACAGCGCCGTCGAGTGGACCGCCAGAGCAGATAGCGCCAAGCACGGATGCGCTCAAGCCAGCCACACCGAGATCGGGGCCGACTCGAGCCGATGCGCCGTCGGCGTCGAGCGATGCGCCGCCGCCGACTGTAACGCCGACTGATTCGCCGGCTAGGCTGACAGCTGGAGGTAGCGCCCCGTCAGGGCCTGGGTCGCCCGGGAGAAAACTGAAGTTTTCCAAGAGGTATGCTGCTCCAGATCTTCTGAAATTCTTGCGTGCTGCAGTAGTGTTTTGATGTCTTGTTTCGTCATGCAGGAAGCGAGCCGATATCGATCTCAAGGAGACCGCCCCAACTGCTCCCCTTGAAGAGCCCGCCCCAGCCAAGCTGACACCCGCGAGCACGCCCGCTGAGCCGGTGGCCACTCGAGTCACGGAGACTGAGGTGGTCCCGACTGTGGGGCTGTTGGTGCCGCCCGACCAAGGAGCGGTGGCTGAAGCTGATGTCCCAGCCCCTGAATCGTCGCCCGCTGCAGAGGCCGTTGTCGGAGCCCCTGAGCCGATCCCCGAGGCCGCAGGGGACGGCGGCGCGGAGGCCGGGACCCCATCACCATCGTGGTCGTCGTCGTCATCGTCGCCACCACCAGAGATCCCGAACCTACCTCGGATTGAAGCTCCTCCGCGTAGGATGCCCCGGATGTTCACCTGGACGGCGCATGACGGGACCGTGAAGAGCTTCAGGCTTGACGAGGTTGTCGCGAGAAGGGAACACGAAAGCTTGCTTCGCGCCGCTATCAGCGGGTCCCAAAGAGTTGGGGTATAACTTTTGTGGCAGAGTCACTGTGATCTTCTTGTTTTGACGCCTGATTCCATTCCTGATTTGTTCTTTACCCTGAGCAGAGACTTGTCGACCGTAATGAAGCGATGACAGAGATTTTGGTCGAAATGGCTCCCCACCTCGCAGAGTTGGAGCAGCTCTGGGCATTGAAGGCCGAGATGGAGGAGCGTCACTCAGGGAGGGAAGCCTGGCTGAAGGGTGCCGCTGACCAGCTCAGGGACGAGACTTGGGCCCAAGCCGAAAAGATTAGAGGTAATTTCCCTGAATGCATCTTCTCGACTGAACCGTTGATGTATTCCTCTAGCTGTGTTGTTCCCGACTGCCCAGTTGCGTCTTGACCGCACGATCGAGCTCTTGGCTAATCTGTTGTGCAACCCTCGAGGCAGAGTTGAAGACCCGAACAGAGGGGGAAGCCCAGCTGAAAGAGGCTGAAGAAGCCAAGGCCAAGCTTGAGAAGGTCAAGGCCGACCTGACGTAGGCCAACACCAAGCTCGAATGGGAGAAGGCCGAGTTAAAGGAGGCCACCGTCAAGCTTGGCGAAGAAAAAGCCGACCTGGAGAAAACCGTAGCCAAGTGGGAGGCCGACTACGAAAGTAAGTCCCCAACCTGACCGTGATCTTAATCGATCCATCAGTCTTTCTATCTGCGACCGAGCCTGTCAAGTTTACTTGCCGGCGGACCTGGGCAGACATGAGAGCCAATGTCTAGGCCCAGTATCGGTTTTACACAGAGGAGATAAGAGTGATCAGGGAGTCACGGGAAGCCCTCGTCGGGTCCGTGAAAGGGCTCCTTGACCTCATAGATCCTAGCCCTGTGGGAACCAGCTGCAGCAGGATCCCCCAGATTGAGGCGCGTCTTGAGGATGCACCGAGTGCCTTGAAGAAGTACTCAGATGAGCATGTTGTTGCTGGCGTGGCCCAGACCCTGGCGATGACCAAGTCCATCTACCCGAGGGCAGATATTGAAGCCATCAGGGAGGGGTTTGCCGAGGAGACGACACCCGAGGAAGCGCTGGAGCTGATTGCCCGGGCGAAGCCGACTGCTGAGATAATTACCCGAGACCTGGGTCTGTAAGGGCAACATATTATGTAGTCAGTATGTATGTACTTTTGTGAAAAAACATGTGTAAATATGTGTGCAATGCCGCCAAGCTTGTCACTCAGTCGTCATTAGCTTTACTTGACCGTGTGGTCTGCGCCGAGAAGTCTGTCAGAACTTAATGAAAACGTTCAGCGTAAGAAGCTGTACTCGGGCAAACGTGACAGTCGTAGTAAGGCTTCATAACTGAAGTAGGATGAGCTCGTATGTTATTGACAGAACACATATATACATGCAGCCCCCGACTCACTACTCGGTTGATACAAGCGACGTGGTGAGTCAGAGAAACTGTACACATGAAAATTATAAAACTCAGGTATAGAAAGGACGTAGTTGTTCTATGTTCCATGAGTTACTGATGAGAACCCCGTCTTCAGTCTTCAATCGGTAGGCGCCTGGCCGCGTGACCTCGGCTATAATGAACGGCCCTTCCCAGATTGGGGATAATTTATGCCTGTCTTTGGTGGTTTGTATTTTCCTCAAGACGAGATCCCCGACCAAAAAGGCGCGGCCACAGACATTGCGGTTGTGGTAGCGACGCAGGCCTTGAAGATACCTCGCGTTCTTAGCGTCGGTTGTGGTAGTCGCTCTCGGGCGTCATGGTTTTCTTGGCGCTCGTCTTGCTGATACCGCCGACAATCATCATTGTGCCCTTGTGAAACACGGTTTGATCCGAGTGGTGTTGATCAGTACTTGCTGCTCGGCGTCGCGCCGCGGTTGACGATGTTGCAGTGTCTAATGTTGTTTTTCAGATGGGACGAGGGTGTCTCTAGACTACTGATGTTGTGGGTAGACTACAGTGGTCATCTTAGCCTTGATCCTTGCAATGGTCGGGTGTCGATGTTTTACACTAGCAATATGAATATGGGGCTACTCGCGGATGGAAACTTGGTGGATTGCAAAGGAACAAGGAGAGGTTTATACTGGTTCTAGCCCTTGATGTGAGGTAATACCTTACGTCCAGTTGTGATGTTATTCCTTTGAGTATTTGTGTCTGCTTCTATGAGCTCGTGATGATTCTACCCTCATGGGGCGCCCTGCCTCCCCTTATATACTGGGGGACAGGGGTACAAGGCAGGAGTCCCAGCCGGATACGGCCAAGGGATTTCCTTTAGAGATACAATCTCCTCGACTAAGACTGTATATTCCTTATTGTACAAGGCAAAGTCTACCGGGTGCTACTATATCTCTAATTACAAGTCTCGGCCCATCCTCTATCCGAGTGGCCCATATGCTTGTGATGAGGTACCCGGGGCCTATGGCCTCCATAGTAGCCCCTGAGACCTTCATAGTTGAGTCACAGCAGATGCCGAGTGCTCATCCTCCATGGTGAAGATTGCCCGAGTGTATTGCTCCCGAGTACTCTTTGTCTGAGTGCTTCTTCTTCCCGAGTCCTACTTCATGTCAGCTGGCAGCGAGGCTATGAAGGGCTTCATGTACATGTATGAATAGTGTGCACCGAATAGGCGCACCTATTACGTGTAGCCCCCGACTTTGTGCTTAATTGTGAAGACAATTAAACATAAAGTCAAAGATCTTTAACCTTGTAATCTTTCTTGAGTAGTATACTACTGGTATATGAGACTCTTCGGTATCATGTCAACCAAAATATGCTTTATAGTCTTGCCGAGTAACATGCCACTTGTATATGGGACTCTTCAGCTTCATGTCCGCTGGAAAGGGGGTTTATAGTCTTTCTCGAGTGGCGTCCCACTCGGAAGTTAGACTCCTCAGTGTCATGTCAGCTGGAAAGAAGGTTTATAGTCTCTCCCGAGTAGTGCACTACTCAAAAGTTAGACTTTTCAGCGTCATATCGGCTAGAATAATTTGTCTCATGGCAACTATTGGCCAAGCATGTAGGTCGAGTACCACTTTATGAAATTAAATCCATTGCATGGTCAGGTGTACTCGAGAAAGATACCTGCATCCCCAATTTTCATAAAGACTAGCTTGTGATCCTTAGAAGGATATATCCTTGATACCTGGTGGATAAGACAGATACCCAAACACATGTGTTTAGCAATTAGGCCTTCATGAAGCATATCTGTTTACCTCATCGGTTCCTGTTGGTAGCATTAGCACTGCGATTTTAACCCAGCCTGTGAGCGGCCCATATTGAGCATGCTACTGTAGAAACTCATATCTTGGTGGCCCAATACGAACTTTGTGAGCCCTAGCCCACGAGTCGGAAATGGCTCTATAAGAGGCGGGGAGAGAGAAAAGATTCCTTCATCTTCTCTAATCCACCAATCGTTTTGTCTTCCGCTTCCGCACCGAAATTTCGCCTCCCGCTCTGCTAAGGTTCGCTATCGCTCACTCTTCCCCACCAGAACTCGGGCGATTCCACTCTTCCTCGTCCATTCCAAACATCCAACATATTTCCCCCAAATCTCCTCAACCCCAACCATGCCGAGGGCGTCGGATTTTGTTGATGCGTCGGATGACCTCTGGACGACTTCAGATTGCAGGTCGGCGAAGTTGAAGCTTTTGGAGATGCAGCTCAAGTTGTAGAGCCAGGAGATCATCCACTGGTGTCCAGCTGAGGGCGAATCAATTCCGGAGCCCTAGGAGGGTGCAACCGTCGTTTTCGCCTCTTTCTTCCACTGGGGTCTTTCTCTTCCATCTTCCGAGTTCCTCCGCCAGCTTCTTTCTTTTTACGAACTCGAGTTGGTGAATCTGAATCCCAACTCGATCCTTCAAATCTCCATTTTTGTAGTTCTCTGTGAGTGCTTCTTGGGTGTGGAACCCCATCTGAATCTGTTCAGGTATTTGTTCCACATCAAGCCCCAACCCTCCAAAAATAAAATCCAAGTGATTAGGGGGGCTGGTGTCCAACTTAGGAATGAGATGAAGAAGATCTATTTAGATATTCCTTTGAAATCTTCTCTCAAAGGCTGGCATAAGGAATGGTTTTACTATTCTGATCTGGAGCCATGCCTTCCCCCTTTATGGGTCTGCCTCCGGTGATTATTGCCAAGTGGTCGTCTCTGCCCACCTCTAAAGAAATGGGGCAGGTTAACACTCTTGTCGGCAGGATTAGCAAGCTGAAGAAAGCTAGGTTGACTAGTCCCTAGGTGGCTAGACGCTTCTTGACTCGGTGCCTCAGGCCGCTGAAGCTGAGGTGCCACTTCGGCTGGGACTACAAGGGCAAAGGCGATCCCAACCGGGAATATGCTGACCTAGTGGACAAGTTCAAGGTGACTGACATCCTGTTTGATTTCTTTGCCAGTGGGGTGATCGAGACTGAAGACATAGATTGGGCCGTGGCGGCTTACAACAAGAACAGGCCGCGCCCGAAGGTAACCTTTGCTGATGTTATCTTGTAGTTCATCTGTGGTGAATGCTTGCAGATATGTGCCCTGATTGGCTCCATAGTGTATAACTTGTATTGTTGAACTGTTTGCAGTCATGTGAGAATTTCGATGACGACTCCCAAAAATTGTCGGCCTGGAAATCGAAGAAGAGGCCGAGAAGTCCTTCTGTTGCCCAGCCCGATTCCAAGAGAGCGGGGAAGAGACCTATTGTAGATCAGGGCAAGAAGACGGTTATGAGGCTGAGTGCTGCTGTTGGGAGTCTGAAGATAAAGGACACCGCCGGTGCAGTGCCCAGGCCATTGAGCCCCAGATCGGGACCCGTGCAGTCGAGCTCAGCATCATCGAGCCCAACCAGAGTGCCGCCGAGTACAGGGCCGACTCCAGCGCCGCCAGGCTTAGCAACATTGAGCCCAAGAATGCACCGTCGAGTACCCGGGCACCCTAGCCGGCCACACCTGGAGTGGGGCCAGCCAGGATAGTAACGCCGTAGCCGACTACCACGCCGACTAACCCGACAGCCGGCCGCAACCCACCGCCGGGATCTGGATCCCCTGGGCAAAGGCTTAAGTTCTCCAAGAGGTAGGTTGCTCTGGATCTTCTGAAAATCTTGTTTGTCATGGTAGTGTCTTGAAGTTTGACTCGTTACGCAGGAAGCGGGCCGATATTGATCTCAAGGAGACCGCTCCAGCCACTCCCGTTGTAGAGCCAGCCCTAGCCGAGCCAGCCCCAGCGAGCACACCTGTTGAGCTGGCGATGGTCCTAGTTGTTGAGACTGAGACAGTCTCGACCGCAGGGCCGCCGACACCGGCTGACCAAGGGGTGGTCGTTGAAGCTGCCACTCCAGCCCCTGAGCCAGCCCCCAAGGCCCCGAAGGCTGCCGAGTTGGGGACTAGGACCCCATCGCCGTCCTTGTCACCGTCATCATCGTCGTCACTGTCTTCTCCTCCGGATAGACCGGATCTCCCCAGGCTTGAAGCTCCCCGTAAGTTCCCGCGGACATTCCGCTGGATGGCGCCTGACGGAACCGCGAGGAGTTGCAAGCATGATGAGGTTGCAGCAGAAAAGGAGCATGAAGGCTTGCTTCGTGCCACAATCGCCGCGTCCCAGGGGATTCAGGTATGATTTCCATTTTATTGGAATCTTGGTAGTCTTCCTCGCACGAGTGTTCTGACGCTTGACTCTACTTTGACTTGTTTCTCCCCGAGCAGAAGCTTGTTGATCGCTCGGAGAAGATGGACGAGGTCCTGACCCGGGTTGCCCCCCAGCTCCAAGAACTGGCCAGCTCCGGGCCCTAAAGACCATATTGGAGGAGCGCCATCAAGGGAGGGAAACTTGGCTGAAGGACGCTGTCACCCAGCTTAGGGACGAGAATTGGGACCAAGCCAAGAAGATGAGAGGTAAGCCTCTAGAATACCTCTTCCTGAACAAATCTTTAGTATATTTCTCCAGCTATGTTGTTCCCGACTGCCCAGTTGTGTCTTGACTGCAACGTTGAGTTCTTGACTAATCTGTCGTGTAGCCCTCGAAGCCGAGCTGAAGACCCGAACAGAGGGAGAAATCCAGCTGAAGGAGGCCGAGAGAGCCAAGGCTGGTCTTCAAAAAGACAAAGCTGACCTGACAAGGGCCAATGCCGAGCTTGAGCAAGAGAAGGCCGAGTTGAAGAAGGCCAATGCCAAGCTTGAGAAGGAAAAAGTTGAACTAGAGAAGACCATAGCCAAGTGAGAGGCCGACTACAAAAGTAAGTCTCCGCCCTGACATTGATCTTAACCAATTCATTAATTACCCCATATGCAGTTTCGCCTAACAAGTTTGCTTGTCGATGAACCTGGGTAGCTACTAGAGCCAATGCCCAAATCCAGTTTCAGGCTTTCGCAGAGGAGATAAGGGTTGTCAAGGAGTCACGGGAGACCCTTGCAAGTCCGTGAAAGGGCTCCTTGACATCATGGATCCTCGCGATGTGGGAACCAGCTCTAGCATGATCTTCCAAGTGGAGGCACGCCTTAAGGAAGCACCGAGTGCCCTGAAGAGGTACTCGGATGAGCATGTTGTTGTCGGCGTAGACTAGACCCTAGCAATGACCAAGTCCATCTACCCAAGGGGAGATAATGAAGCCATCAGGGAGGGGTTCGCCGAGGAGACGACACCTGAGGAGGTGCTGGAGTTGATAGCCAAGGTGAGGCTGACTGCAGAGATGATCACCCGAGACCTAGGTATGTAAGAACAGTATTTCATGCAGTCGGTGTATTGTGGATTTTTGTAAAGACATGTGTAAATATATGTGCAAAGACGCCAAGCACTGAATTGTTACTTAGTTGTCATTGTTTTTACCCGACTATATAGTCCACGCCGAGTTAGTCTATAGGAACTTAATAAAATCGTTCACCACAGAGAGCTGTACTCGGGCAAACATGACAAAGTCGTAGTAAAACTTCATAACTGAAGTAAAACAAGCTCGTATATTATTGACAAAGCACATATAATACATGCAGCCCCCCACTCACTACTCGATTGAAACAAGCGGCTAGTGAGTCAGAGAAAAATTGTACACATGGGAAAGTATAAAACTCAGGTATAGAAAGAACGTAGCTATTCTATATTCCATGAGTTGCTGATGAGGGCACTGTCTTCGGTCTTCAGTCGGTAGGCGCCTGGCCGAGTAACCTCAGAGATAATGAACGGCCCATCTGATGGCAACGGGGTGCCCGATCTTCCGTTAGGCAAAGATAACTCTTGATTTGGTGGAAATTTGACACTCACGATCCGGCTTCTGATCACCAAGACCCGAACCCTGCAATCGCAGTACCACGTCTCCTCTCATTATCAACCGTGCGCTGCCCGGTTGACCTCGGCACGAAGGCTAATCCCTGCATGCGAATCGAAGAACACAAGCAAGAACAACAAAGATTGCAACTCAATTGCAGATGAATGATTATACTCTCGAGTTGGGGTCTCACAAACCGATAAACGGCGAAACTGTTCAAGGACAGAATAATCTAAGCAAAACCCACCTCTAAACAATGACGGATACTGTATATATAGGAGTTGGGACGTCCTAGGGTTATCCCTAGGGCGCACACCCCTTGGGCTTAGCCCACGACACAATTATAAGGCCCAAGGCCCAAAACAGAATCGGACTAGAAGAGGTATGTGTCTTGTTTCGATGATTCCGGACAGCTCAGGAGGAATTTTGATGTGGGACCAAAACCATCTGAAAGTAGACTCCATAAGCTTTCCAACAAGTACTCATGGGCCCCAAAAGTCCTTCTAGATCAGCGGCTAGGCCTGTTTGAAGTTGATGCTGTCAGGAGGCCCGAATCCGAATCCAAAACGTGCAGAACTTCATCTCTTGCCTTCTATGGACCAAAAGGAACGTGGTGATGTAGGAGTAGACTTGGGTAAGGTCTTGGTTTGGTCCCCAATCAACTTCTTTGATCATCCATATGTTTCTTGCGCTCGGTCTCTTTCCCTTCACCCAAGCAAGTATCTCTGCAAACGAGAACACACAAAACTCATGGTGCAGTAACGGTTGTTCAAATATATAACGTATAAATCTTATGTAGAAAGCATGCACCTTTGGTTGATGAATACATAAAATTACTAGGGTCATATCCGAGCTAGTGATGTCCTCATCATCCTCCCCTTCTTGATTGGAAACCGTCCGCAGTTTCACCTTATCATTAAACCTGATGAATATATCTTTATCTTTCACCACATAGGGTGAGGTAGTGTTGTGCATATGGTTGGATTCTGAACTTTTTAAACACGGAGAACACTTTGTAGCGTCATGCAGCTCACAACACTCCCCTTCTTGCAAACCAATCTGTAACTCATTTAAACAACTAGAGGGACTAGATAGAGAATTATTTATACTCATACGGTTCTCTAGACAAGACATGTCATTATGAAAAGGAGGTATATTAAAATTTGAACAAATGTATGCTCTATGCACATTATATTCTCCTTTATTATCATAATTGCCAATAATATGAAAAATCACATGAGAAGGACATGGCAAATCAGATGTAGCAAATAATTTCTTCTCTAAACAATTGAGTGGACAAAGATCATCAAATTGAATATAGCCCCAAGTATTTAAAGAAGATAGCAATCTAAGCTCTTCATTCTCACTAGCAATGTGAACAACATGTCTATAATCAGCATATGGTGGTTCAACAATATTACTATCATGTTCATTCACTAGTTGTGGCACAGATATAAGTGAAGCATTGCACAACTCTTCTTTATCACAAGAAATAGGAACCAAATCATCGTGTGACAAAGGTAAGTTAACATACGATTCCACTGGAGATTGCTCTAAACTAACATGATTAGTGGACATATATAGCACATCAAAATTGTCCATACCTTGAGTGAATGTAGCACCATTTCTGTTACCTATGTTCTCATTTTAAAAACTGTAGGTGCACTCTTAAGTAAACCATCTTGAAACATGCATGAAGCAATAGGTGGATCTTGTGTCTCTATGTCTTTCTTCTTTTCCTCATTACCTTGGCTCTTCTCAGATACTGGTGGTGGCGCTGTACGATTACACGAAGAAGGGAACAGCTTAGTCGATCCTGCGGTTGTCGTTGTTCGTGGCATGAAGGAAACGCCAAAGTTGCTCCGGTTCCTTTGTTGACATCCCTGCAATTCCTTCTTTGCAAGCATAGCAAGCTGGAACAAACAATTGACAGTACTAAATTCCTTATAATCAACAATATCCTGAATTTCACGCCTCAAACCACCATAAAAACGACAGATTTTATCCTCTGTATCCTCCACTACCCCACAACGAATCATTCTGTTCTGAAGCTCAGCGTAATACTCCAGAACAGACATAGTACCTTGTTCTAAACGTTGCAGTTTCTTACGCAAGTCACGTTGATAGGAAAGAGGAACAAATCTATTTCGCATAGCTTGTTTTAACCTATCCCATGTATCAGGTTGTATGTTGAGATTACCTAATTCTTGCCACCAGATTTTAGCAAAATCCTTGAAATCACTTGTAGCTTGCCTAACCCTATGTACCACAGGAACTAGATGGGAATTAAATTTTTGCTCTACGGTCATCTCCCAATCCAAATAAGCTTCAGGGTCATATTTTCTAGAAAATGATGGCAAGGTAAATTTAACTTTAGCAAAAGGATCATCGTTACCTCGCCCTTGGTGGCGGTTACCTCCCATACCTCGCCGGTTGAATCGCAGCCGTTGTCGTAGGCGCTCTTCACGAAGTGTATCACGTGCGTCGCTATTGTCGGCTTCCTCTTCTTCATTATCTCCGTCATCATCAACAAGTGGTGGTATTGGCTGACGGTTTGCTACCAGTTGTTTGACGCGGTTAGTGAGGGTGGTAATGCTCTCCACGATAGCCTGGAGGTCTTCCCGCATAGTATTCACGGCAGCTACATTCTCCTCAATCTTTTGATCTAGCTTAACGATCTCCTCTTTTGAAGCACAATCAGCGAAATCATTCACCTCACCTGCCATGGTTAGTAGAAAATAGGAAACAAACAGCAGAAAAGTGTTATCCCTATCAACTACTACTTTGCAAGGATAGTGGACACTCGCAAATGGAAGCACCTTACTGAGCTCTTACAAGGTTCTGAGACTAGCGAGCAAAGGATGGTATAACCGGTGGCTGGTTCGTGATACCTTGAGGGCGTGATCCAGCGATTGCAAGGGTCGAGACCGTGCTGACCAGAAGTATATATGTGGAGCTTGAGAGACCAAAAATGTTAGTGGCACACAATTCAATAACAGATAGTAATGCTGAAAAAAATGTCCCAAGCACTTGTCCTAGTTGCTGGCCTAAACGAGTTCTAAATCAGATGTGATAAAACAAGGGCGACAAACAAGTATGAAAGGACAACAGCAAAGAAATAAGGACAAGGTAAGAACACGGCACAAAACAGCACACAGATGGCTCCCTAGTGTGTCCAATGTGCTCCTCTCCTTTTTTTTCTCTTTCACACCCTTTTTTTATTTTTTCTTTTATTTTTTTGATATTTTTTTTTCAACTAGGAGCACAGGAACAACAACCTCAGGAAGGTGGCAGCTCAGTCTGGTATAAGGTGTGAACAGTGGAAATACACGAGCGTGCTTTAAAAACGTGCTAGAACTTCAGAGTGCAAAAACCCAATCTTCCGGCCTGAATTTTGCAAAAGTAATTTCGGTGAACCCAACAAAGTTGGGGTGTAGTGGATGGGAAATTTTTCGTAGATGTTCGTAGACTATTTATTTGCCTGATTCCGACTCCGTATGTGAAAGTTATGGCTGTTTCAAGGAAGGTCCTCCGTATGAGTGTTTTATGGAGGCTAAATCAGAATCAGGTGGTGAAACCGGGGATGATATGGTGGCTGTGGCTACTGGAGAGGTGGATGGCGATGTAGGGTGATCAAGGACGTGATATATGACACTAAAAAAGAACACACAAAGACCAACACTTGTACCAGATAGTTAGTATATGGGAAAACAGAGACAATGGTGGTGGTGGCTAGGTTTTGTAGGGGTGCGGTGGATGGATCACGAACTGGACTCAAACACAATCTAAGCCAGCAACCGAACTCGACCTAGGACACCAACTCAACACTACGGACTCTGAAACAGAATTATGCAAAAGGCTAAACACGGTTGTAGGACAGCGGAAAAAACCTACGACTACCAATCTTCTTTTTTCGTGGCTTTTCTGGACTCTAGGTATAGGAAAAACAAATATTGAACAGGATGGAAAAGATATACCTAGCGGGCAACCTTCGCTTTGATACCACTTGATGGCAACGGGGTGCCCTATCTTCCGTTAGGCAAAGATAACTCTCGATTTGGTGGAAATTTGACACTCACGATCCGGCTTCTGATCACCAAGACCCGAACCCTGCAATCGCAGTACCACGTCTCCTCTCGTTATCAACCATGCGCTGCCCGGTTGACCTCGCCACGAAGGCTAATCCCTGCATGCGAATCGAAGAACACAAGCAAGAACAAGAAAGATTGCAACTCAATTGCAGATGAATGATTATACTCTCGAGTTGGGGTCTCACAAACCGATAAACGGCGAAACTGTTCAAGGACAGAATAATCTAAGCAAAACCCACCTCTAAACAATGACGGATACTGTATATATAGGAGTTGGGACGTCCTAGGGTTATCCCTAGGGCGCACACCCCTTGGGCTTAGCCCACGACACAATTACAAGGCCCAAGGCCCAAAACAGACTCGGACTGGAAGAGGTACATGTCTTGTTTCGATGATTTCGGACAGCTCAGGAGGAATTGTGATGTGGGACCAAAACCATCTGAAAGTAGACTCCATAAGCTTTCCAACAAGTACTCATGGGCCCCAAAAGTCCTTCTAGATCAGCGGCTAGGCCCGTTAGAAGTTGATGCTGTCAGGAGGCCCGAATCCGAATCCAAAACGTGCAGAACTTCATTTCTTGCCTTCTATGGACGAGAAGTAACGTGGTGATGTAGGAGTAGACTTGGGTAAGGTCTTGGTTTGGTCCCCAATCAACTTCTTTGATCATCCATATGTTTCTTGCGCTCGGTCTCTTTCCCTTCACCCAAGCAAGTATCTCTGCAAACGAGAACACACAAAACTCATGGTGCAGTAACGGTTGTTCAAATATATAACGTATAAATCTTCTATAGAAAGCATGCACCTTTGGTTGATGAATACATAAAATTGCTAGGGTCATACCGAGCTAGTGATGTCCTCATCATCATCCCAGATTGGGGATAGTTTATGCCTATCTTTGGTGGTTTGTATTTTTCTCAAGACGAGATCTCCAACCAAAAAGGCGCGGCCATGGACATTGCGGTTGTGATAACGATGCAGGCCTTGAAGATACCTTACCGACTAGATTGTTGCGATATCCCTTGCTTCTTCCAACTGATCTAGTTCAACCAATCGGGTATTGTTGGAGATGTCTTCTGAGTAAGCCCGAACTCGTGGAGAGCCGAACTCTAACTCGGTTGGTAGCACAACCTTAGCACCATAGACCAGAAAGAAGGGGGATCGCCCAGTTGCCCGACTAACCGTAGTTCTTAGGAACCAGAGTACAGATGGGAGTTCTTGTACCCATCGGCTTGCGTATGGTAGTAGTCGGTCAAATATCCTGGTCTTGATACCTTGTAAGACCATACCATTGGCTCATTCAACCTACCCATTGCTCTGCGGGTGTGCCATAGACGCATAGCAGATCTTGATGCCGATGTCGTCACAGAAATCTTGGAACATGCCACCCGTGAACTGAGTACCGTTGTCGATGATGATGCGGTTGGGGACCCCAAATCTGTATAATATACTCATGATGAAGTCCTTTACTCGTGCCACTATTATGGTTGCAATGGGTTTGGCCTCAATCCACTTCGTGAATTTATCCACTGTGACGAACAAGTGTGTGAACCCTCCTGGCGCTTTCTTGAAGGGCCCAACCATGTCAAGCCCCCATACTGCAAAGGGCCAAGAGATTGGGATTGTTTGGAGTTCTTGGGCTAGGAGATTGGTTTATCTTGTGTAGAACTGGCAACCCTCGCATGTGCGAACAATGTCTTTGGCATCTGTTACTGCTATTGGCCAAAAAAATCCCTGCCGGTAAGCCTTTCCAACTAACGTCCTAGATGCGGCATGGTTGCCACATATGCTCGAGTGGATCGATAGTAGAATCTGCTTGCGCTCCTCAGTGGTGATGCAGCGCATAAGGACACCGGATGCACTTCTTCGGTACAGGTCTTCTCCGACGACTAGGAAACTCTTGCTCCGACGTTTGATTTGTTCGGCTTGGCTGCATTCTTTTGGGAGTTCATCATCCAGGAGGAATTTGAGAACAGGAGTCCGCCAATCTTGACATATGTGCAGCACCTCGTCTGTCGCCGGGGTAGGTTCATCTCCCGACTGCTCTTGCACTGGTTTCTTCTTGACTGATGGCTCGATAAGTTGCTCGACAAAGATCCCTGTCGGGACCACTTCTTGCTTGGATCCCATATTAGCCAATTCATCTACAGCATCACTGTATTGTCATAGGACATGTGTTATCTCCAGCCCGTCGAACTTGTTTTCCATCATGCGGACCTCCTGACAGTATGCCGCCATGGTATCATCGAGACATGTCCAGTCCTTCATGACTTTGTTCACCACAAGTTGAGAATCTCCACGCACAACCAGTCAACGTATGCCGAGTGATAATGCAATGCGGAGCCCATAGATAAGTGCCTCGTACACGGCGACGTTGTGGGAAGCCAGGAAGTGGATTTGTAGAACGTACTTGAGTTTTTTGCCGATGGGGGACGTCAGTACGACGCTAGCCCCGGCACCGCGATCCGTAGAGAACCGTCGAAGTACATTGTCCAATACTCTAGCTTTGCTGTTGATGTAGGCATTTGAACTTCTGTCCACTCGGCCACGAAGTCGGCTAGAGCTTGTGATTTCATTGCTATCAGTGGCTGAAAGATGATATCGAACGCCATCAACTCGAGCGCCCATTTAGCGATTCTGCCGGTGGCCTCGCGGTTATGCAGGACGTCCCCGAGTGGATACGATGTGACCATCGTGACTTGATGTGCTTGGAAATAGTGCACCAGCTTCCAGACAGTGATGAGTAGCCCGTATAGCAGGTTCTGGACCTACGGATATCTCGTCTTCGAGTCGGCAAGGACCTTGCTGACAAAGTAGACTGGTCATTGAACTTTTTGGATGTGACCCAGTTCGGATCGCTCGACCGCCAGCACCATGCTAACTACCTGAGTAGTTGCCGCCCGATATAGCATTAGCGGTTCTTGGGGCATGGGTGACGCCAACACGGGAGGTGATGTGAGAAATTGTTTAAAGTCTTCGAAGGCTTGCTGGGCTTCGGGAGTCCATTGGAAATTGTCTGCTTTCTTCAATAGCTTGAAAAAGGGCATGCCCCGTTCGCCCAGTCGGGAAATAAACCGGCTGAGTGCCGCCATACAGCCTGTTAGCTTCTGGACGTCCTTCAGGTTAGTCGGGGGTGCTATGTTCATGATTGCGTTGACTTTCTCCGGGTTGGCCTCGATGCCGTGATGCGAGACGATGAAGCCGAGTAACTTGCCGGATGGCACACCGAAGGCGCATTTTTCCGGGTTCAACTTCATCTTGAATCTTCGAAGATTTTGGAAGGTTTCTTCTAGGTCAGCGATGAGGTCTTCTTTGGACTTGGTCTTGATCACCAAGTCATCAACGTAGGCTTCTACGTTGCGCCCGATCTGAGTGTGCAGACACCGCTGAATTGCACGTTGATACGTTGCTCCAGCATTTTTGATGAGGATATCACTAGCTCGGATATGACCATAGCTACCTTATGTATTCATCAACTAAAGGTGCATGCTTTCTACGTAAGATTTACGTGTTATATATTTGAACAACCGTTACTGCACCATGAGTTTTGTGTGTTCTCATTTGCAAAGATACTTGCTTGGGTGAAGCGAAAGAGACCGTGCGTAAGGAAAACATGGATGATCAAAGAAGTTGATTGGGGACCAAACCAAGACCTTACCCAAGTCTACTCCTACATCACCACGTCACTTTTGGTCCATAGAAGGCAAGAGATGAAGTTCTGCACGTTTTGGATTTGGATTCAGGCCTCCTGATAGCATCAACTTCAAATGGACCTAGCTGCTGATCCAGAAGGACTTTCAGGGCCCATGAGTACTTGTTGGAAAGCTTATGGAGTCTACTTTCAGATGGTTTTGGTCCCACATCAAAATTCCTCCTGAGCTGTCTGAAATCGTCAAAATAAAACATGTACCTCTTCCAGTCTGAGTCTATTTTGGGCCTTGGGCCTTGTAATTATGTCGTGGGCTAAGCCCAAGGGGTGTGCGCCCTAGGGTGAACCCTAGGACGTCCCAACTCATATATATTCAGTAGCCATCATCGTTTAGAGGTGAGTTTTGCTTAGATTATTCTACCATTGCAGTTTTGTCGTCTAGATCAGTTTGTAGAACCCCAACTTCGTGTACTAAACATTCATCTGCAATTTAGATTGTGTTCTTCCTTGTTCTTGTGAGTTTCTTCGATTGCTTGCAGGGATAAAACCTTCGTGGTGAGGTCGACTACGTGAGAGCGTGGTTGATAACAACTAGACGTGTAGGTGTAGCGGTTGCGAGGTGACGATCGCTGAGCGGAAGCCTCAAAACGTGAACGTCTTCACGCCGCCAAATCGAACCTATCGGAAGATCGGGCACCTAGCCGCATCAGTTTTTCAAACCGAATGGCATAGTGATGTAGTAGTATGCTCCAAACGGCGTGATGAAGGACGTCTTTAGGCAGTCCTCTTTCTTCAGATTGATTTGATGGTATCCCGAGTAACAGTCAAGAAACCTAAGAAGTTTGCACCCTGCAATTGAATCCACCACCTGGTCTATTCTCGGTAAACCAAATGGATCTTTGGGGCACGCCTTGTTAAAGTTGGTGTAGTCGATGCACATGCGCCATTTACCTTTTTCTTCCGGACCAGAACTGGGTTTGCCAACCAATCCAGGTGATAGACCTCTTTGATGAACCCGGCTGCGAGGAGCTTGGTTATCTCCTCCAGAATAGTATCTTTGCGGTCCTGGGCGAAGCACCGTAGCCGTTGCTTGATTGGCTTGGCATCTATCTTGATGTTGAGGGTGTGCTCGATCACCTCCCTTGGTACGCCCGGCATGTCAGACGGTTTCCATGCGAAGATGTCTTTGTTAGCTTGGAGGAAGGTGACGAGCGCGTCTTCCTATTTGGGATCGAGTCCGGTCCCGACTAGAGCAGTCTTGGAGGGGTCGGAAGGGTCCAGGGGGATCTTCTTCATGTCAGAGTCCACTGAAATTCCTGACTTCGCTGCTTTTTTCACTGGAACTTGGTTGTCCTCAACTTCAGTTGCGACGGCTTGCCGAATGCTATTGTGTCCGACTGCCGCCTCTTGTGATTGAGCCAGTTCGCAGCTCTCCTTGTCGCAGGTGAAGGCTTGGTTGACATCGCTGCAGAGGGAGAGGACTCCTGCTGGCCCTGGCATTTTGAGCACCATGTAGGTATAGTGCGGTATTGCCATAAAATTGGCAAGCGCCGGTCGTCCAAGTATCGCATGGTACGCAGTCTCGAAGTCGGCGACCTCGAAGCAGATGTTTTCTGTGCAGAAGTTATCCTACGTGCCGAAGGTGACCGGCAAGGTTATCTGCCCGAGTGGTGTTGAAGACAGGCTGGGGATTATCCTGTGGAAGGGCACCGTACTCGGCCGCAGATCTGAACGAGGAATCTTCATCTCATCTAGGGTCTTGGTGAAGAGGATGTTGAGTGCGCTGCCTCCATCTATGAGAACCTTCTTCAACTTGATATTCTTAACGACCGGGTCCAGGACAAGTGGGTAGCATCCCGGGTGTGAAGCCCTATCTAGATGATGTGCATAGGTGAACGTGATGGACGTCTCTGACCAGCGCAAATACTGGGGGGCGTCTGCTGTAGAGATTGCGTTGATGTCGCGTGCTGTTAGCTTCGTCTTCCGTTTGGACTCATAGACGGCCCTCTGAAGATGTGGTTAAGCTCGGCTTGGGGATCTTGATGATAGTAGGCGCAGCGTCTTGTGAGCCGATTGGCGTGGAGTCGGCTGGTTCCTCGGCCAGTTGGATTGGATCTACGTTGGCCAAGGTGAGATTGCCGATCTGGTTGGCGACGAAGTCGAGGCTTCCGAAGGTTATTGTGTCTCCAGGGGAGAATTTGTTGCTGTCGACTCCTGTTGTTAGATCCATCGAGATTGTTGATGTTGATTTCGTTGAAGCCCCTACCTGGTGCGCCAACTATCAATGTTTTACACCAGCAATATGAATATGGGGCTACTCGGTGGATGGAAACTAGGTGGATTGCAAAGGAACAAGGAGAGGTTTATACTGGTTCAGGCCCTCGATGTGAGGTAATACCCTACGTCTAGTTGTGGTGTTATTCCTTTGAGGATTTGTGTTTGCTTCTACGAGCTCGTGTGTTGTTCTCTGCCCTCAGGGGGCGCCATGCCTCCCCTTATATACTGGGGGACAAGGGTACAAGGTAGGAGTCCCAAACGGATACGGTGAAGGGATTTTCTCTTAGAGATACAATCTACCCGACTAGGACTGTATATTCCTTATTGTACAAGGCAAAATCCGCCGGGTGCCACTATATCTCTAATTACAAGTCTCAGCCCATCCTCTATCTGAGCGGCCCATATGCTTGTGATGAGGTACCCGAGGCCCATGGCCTCCACAGTAGCCCCTAAGACCTTCACAGTTGAGTCACAGCTGATGCCGAGTGCTCATCCTCCATGGTGAAGATTGCCCGAGTGCATTGCTCCCGAGTACTCTTTGTCGGAATGTTTCTTCTTCCCGAGTCCTGTTTCATGTCAGCTGGCAGCGAGGCTATGAAGGGCTTCATGTAAATGTATGAATAGTGTGCACCGAATATGCGCACCTATTAGGTGTAGCCCCCAACTTTGTGCTTAATTGTGAAGACAATTAAACATAAAGTCAAAGATTTTTAACCTTGTAGTCTTTCCCAAGTAGTATACTACTAGTATATGAGACTCTTCGATATCATGTCAACCGGAATATGATTTATAGTCTTGCCGAGTAGCATGCCACTCGTATATGGGACTCTTCAGCTTCATGTTAGCTGGAAAGGGGGTTTATAGTCTTTCCTGAGTGGCGTCCCATTCGGAAGTTAGACTCCTCAGCGTTATGTCAGCTGGAAAGAAGGTTTATAGTCTCTCCCGAGTAGTGCACTACTCGAAAGTTAGACTCTTCCGCATCATGTCGGCTGGAATAATGTTGCTCATAGCAACTGTTGGCCAAGCATGTAGGCCGAGTACCACTTTATGAAATTAAATCCATTGCGTGGTTAGGTGTATTCGAGAAAGATACCAGCATCCCCAATTTTAATAAAGACCAGCTTGTGATCCTTATAAGGATATATCCACGATACCTGGTGGATAAGACAGATACCCAAACACATGTGTTTAGCAATTAGGCCTCCATGAAGTATATCTATTTACCTCATCGGTTCCTGTTGGTAGCATCAGCACTACGATTTTAACCCAGCCTGTAAGCGGGTATATCTCAATGTTGGTGATCATGCATATCTCAAGGTCACTCCATTTAAAGCCACACATTGGTTTGGAGTGAAAGGAAAATTAGCACCTCGCTATATCGGTCCTTTCCGCATTATTGCAAAGCGAGGAGCTATTGCTTACATGCTGGACCTTCCCTCATCACTCTCAGCTTTCCACAATGTATTCCATGTCTCACAACTGAAGCAATGCTTACGGATTCCCACCGAACAAACCAAGTTGGAAGATCTAGACCTTCAACCTGATCTTTCCTATCGAGAGCACCCGATTCGCATTATTGATGAGGCTGAGCATATCACTCGAAATCGTGCCATAAAGTTTTTCAAGGTCCAGTGGAGTAATCACTCCGAGGATGAAGCCACGTGGGAACGCGAAGATCATCTTCGCAATGCCTATCCTTATCTTTTCTCCAACCCGTCGCAATCTCGGGGATGAGATTCTTTTTAGGGGGGGAGAGCTGTCACAGCCCTAGATTTAATTTCAGGTAATTAGTGTTATACCCTTCCATCATTAGAGTGCACAACTTAAATTTTTGCATTGTCACTTCTTACAGGATAGAGTTTGCAACATTTAAACTCTGAATTATTGAATTCTAAATCAGCAACAACAAAACACTACTAAAAAGTGTATCAAATCGAACAGAAGTGTATACAGGAGATAATTTATTCAAATATTAGTTTATTTATCATGAATTAATATAATTTTTTTAGAATTTATTTCATTAGTTTAGACCCCTTAAAAATTCAAACAAGTTTCAGCCTGGGTCCTATTTGTTGAATTTCTGTGAGCAAAACATTTCGATTTTTTGTGTGTAACTTTCAAAAATGGAACCTAGGTAGTCTAGGCTAGCTACACAAAAATCCCCATATTTTTAACACCAGTTTTACTTACTCATTTTGATTTTTAAAATGAGAGGAAGGGAAAAATCCAGAAAAACCCCTCAAAATCAGTTTTCACCAGTTTTCCTACCCAACCCTCTCTGCCATTCCTAGACCATCACGATCTGGGCCCATGAATCAGTGTCTAGGAGCTAGCTCCATCTCTTGTGCACCAAAATTTTCGGGTAGGACCCACCAATGCATGCAAATGGAGAGAGTGACACCTATTAGCCTTGCTGTCATCCTTCTTCTCCTTTTCTCCTCAGCTTCCAAGTCTCCCAGCCAGCTAGCTCACCTCTGCCTCTCCCAACTGTGTCGCCTGCTGCTCCACTCCATCCCAGAGCCAAGAAACCAAGCAGAGAGAGAGCTCTTTTAGCCCTCTTCTCCTTCTTATTGCTGCCAAGCTGCTGCTGCTGCTGCCGTGTGCTGCTGCTGCTGCTGCTGTCCATGCTGCTGGCCGTGGAGAAGAAGCCGCCGTCGCCGCCTTGCCACCGGCGCTTGGGAGCACGCCCAGTGCGCGGCCACGCCGCGACATCGCCGTCGCGCAGCCGTGCCGTCGCGCCGGCGTTCCGGCCACCTCGGAGCTTCCTTGGCGGAGCAGCTGCGCCACCAGTGCCACCTCCCTTCCAGCTTTAAAACGCCTCAAGAACTACCTAGATCGGTTAACCAAGGAGGGAGATCGATGTTGTCTTCTCCAACTCTGACCGAGCACCTCCACCGTCGATTCGCATCCACCCGGTGAGTCATCCATCGATCCCTTGCAGTGATAGCAACCCTTGGCGATGTTCTACCTCATGCATGGGATGCTTTGGACATGCATGCAACAGATCAGAGCCGCTACTGCACTACTGCCGCCGCCGGAGCTCTCCTCCGCTGCCAGCGTTGTTCCTACCTCGCTGGAGCTCGTCCACCAGGCACGACCTGTCGGTGAGCAGCAGCATACTTTGCTGAGGCCTTTGCATGCCCCACCTAAGCTTTCTCCTTGTCGCATTGCCACATGCACGAGTAGCCCGAGCTCGCCGCCACTTTTCTTCTTTGCCAGCGAGTTTCCGGCCATCTCCGGCCACCACCAACCAGGAGAATTAGAGGAATGGAATCGCAAAGACTTGCTCTACATTTTATCTTTTAAACCTCACCCCCATCCAGGCCGCCATTCGCCGCTGGCGAGCTCGGAATCAAGCTCAGCTATGGCGCTGCCCTGTCTCTGCTCGTTGGAGAAGAAGATGGACTTCTCTATAATATCTTGATAAGCTCAGGGTTAGTGTTATATATCTTCCTCTCACAGAGAGCTGTAGCGAGGACCTGTGTCTAAATAGAGAAAACCTTAGGGACTCTTAAAAAAAATTGCTATGAACACGTGCTGAAAACTGGAAATTTCTATAAACTTCAAAAGTGCATAGAAAATTCATTCCAACTCCAAAATGAGTGAAACCAATTTTGTTAGTTCTGGAAATTTGTGAACTTTAATGCTGTGAAATAAAATAGGACCACTTCTGTACAGAAAATGTCTATAAAATAATGTGAAGCAAAAATAACTTATTTTGTGCCCAAGAATTTTGTAAATTTTTAGAAGATTCATCCTAACTACTAAAAATATGAAACCACTTTTGTTTAACTCAGAAAGTTGTAACCTTTACTGTGGACAAGTTGTATTTGACAAAACTACCTCCCAAAATAGGCCTAAGTAATTTCTAACCCTTCTTTTTGACAAAATTGAGAAATTCATATCTAAATCTTTTGAAATCAAATTTCAGTGAACCAAATTTTGTCGGAACCAGTAGGTTATGCTCTTTTCTATAACAATGCATGCCTTCTTGAAATCTTAATAGAAAATGTCAGTCAAATATAATAACTTAAGGTTACAGTATAAATAATTACAAAACTGCCATTTTCAGCCTTTTTATCTTGTTATTTTTGTAACTCATAAACCGTATAAGATTTTGAAATGATTATTTCACTAAAATTCACTTTAAAATGTTAAATACCTACTGTATTTATCTCAGCATTTATTGATCATTTTTGCATAGACATATTTAATTAATTCTTATTTGCATATTCGCTTTTTATTGGTAGATTCAGACAATTCAGAGTACGTGGAGCAAGAACCAGAGGTTGAGTGTGAACCATCGCTGCAGCAAGGCAAGCATCTAGAGCAAGCATCTAAGTATATTGAACCTATATTTTCAATAAATTGTTTTGTTTGCGAAAGCAATATTTATATGCATGTTTCGGTCTTTTAAATGGGAAAACGGGTAGAGTCAATATTACCCAATTGAATGCATTTTCGTTCCTTGATTGTTGATTCCATATTTATACCTTGTCACCCCTGGTTAAGGACTTTGGGATACTTTTATTTTACCGAATGCTTAGCCGTGCTTAGTTCTAGACTTAGAAAAATCCGATAGATGGAGCTATCGGTTCAAAACTAGTTAATGCGAATGGATGGGTTAAAATCTACAAAGAATAACTTCTGATTAATAATTGAGAATATGTTTGGCTTGGACGGATGATAGGGCGATGACGGGATGGTGTTTCCCCATGAATGTAGCTCCGTCTGGGTCGTTAAGGACCGAACATGTTGACGTCTATTCAAGCACCCTACGTACTTCCACATGCCGGGCATGGGACGGCTTAACTAAGTAGCACGGGAGGCTATGGCTATCTACGCCCGTTCGTTAGTCGTGAGGAAGGGTATTCCTTTGGAGGACCTCGAGCGCGCCTGGTTAGGGACGGAGGTGCCTCCCGCAACGGTGAGCCCGCCTTAGTCACCCTGTGTGTGGGACTAAGTCGTCGGGGGCCCAGACGTTGTTTAGGTGGTTGGGGCTAAGCGTGCAAAAGGTTTTGTTGTGACCTCTAGTCCGCACTCAATGTGTAGAGTGTGGGTACCTACGGGTACGGATCAAACTAGAGTGTAGCCGTTTGGCTTCTATCACATTGTGTGGGTAAAGATGTACACCTCTGATTAGAGTAAGAACTATTCGAATAGCCGTGTCCATGGTCACAGGACGACCGCTTGATGTGTTAGTTACTCATGTTAGCATCCAACTTGGGATATGTGGTTATGGGATTATGTTGTTATATCATGACTTAGGATAGTCATGGATGGATGGGTTTATATAAAAGGCTTTGTTGTTAAATATGACTTGGTTTAGTCATGAAAGATGATATGCTTATGTAGCATAATTGTTTGGGCAATGGTGGCCCATGGATGATGATTAGAGCATGGTTTGTGCTCATTTTTACTTCTATTTCAGAACTATAAGCTTGCTGTCCTAAATTTTCAGATTGAGCTATTTCACAATTGCTTATGTTTTAAATGTATTACTTGCTCAATAAAATCAGCTTTATGCAAAATCAGATTGACATAGCCATACTCCTTGATGTAGAGACTAGCATTACTCCTTTGTTCTATTATTATTGTATAAGTCTAGCTGAGTACTTGTGTACTCACACTGCATCTTTCAGGTGAGGACAACGACGACATTGATGTGGTCTACTGTTATCCCGCCGAGGGTGGCGAGGATAATGTGTAGTTGAAGTTAAGTTCTATCCCCAGTCGGTTGCCCTGTGGTTTGGTAATGGCACCACTGGTTTTATCTTTTATGTTTATATTTTCCGCTGCTATCTTTTGTGTCACTTTGTGATGAATTAGGGTGTGAACCCTCTATGTAATATCTATATAACTCTGCTGCACTTTTATCCATATTTAGAGTACTTGTGATGTTTATCAATTGCTTGCGATGAAAGTGTGAGGCTAGTTGCTTTCCTGGGGACTAGCTGAACATGAGTATGAATTTAGAAATGATGAGATGCATGGATGTTGATTCAACCGTAGACCATGTCCCCAGAAGTGTGTATCGTGTTTGGTCGCCACCTTCGCGTGGTTTGACAGGCACACTTCGCCATTTAGGACTGGTGAATCAACTCTCCAAATATCTCTTTATTTCTGAATTCGGCGCGTTGGATTTGTATTGTGAGTGAGTAAAGATTATGGCAAGGCTGCGATGAGGATGGATGGCTACCGCATTTATTTAGTTTTTATTCGAGACCCCATCCATCTAGATATTTCACGTTGTCATAATAATTACTCTCCATAATGCACTTCCGGGGTGCCCACACCTTATATACTGGGGGACAGGGGTACAAGGTAGGAGTCCCAATCGGATACGGCCAAGGGATTTCCTCTTAGAGATACAATCTACCCGACTAGGACTGTATATTCCTTATTGTACAAGGCAAAATCTGCCGGGTGCCACTATATCTCTAATTACATGTCTCAGCCCATCCTCTATTTGAGTGGCCCATATGCTTGTGATGAGGTACCTGGGGCCCATAGCCTCCACAGATCTTGGTTGAACCGACGGTCGTTCTGGTGACACCGCCGATCGTTGTTATTGGCGTTGCCGAGTGATGTTTGCCGCGACTCCTTGTGTGGCTGACTTGAGCCAGCCGCCCGGCGTCGTGCTGGTGTGGATGAGCCTGCTGCTGGAGAACTCGACCGGTTAGTCGGAACAAGTGTGTCGCTCGACTGCTGGTGCTACTGACAGGCAGCAGCTGTAATCATCGCCTTGATCCTAGTGATAGTCGGGGTGGCCTAGTGATCAGGCCCGAGCTGGAGTGTGTCTAGCGGAGTTGCAGCGGCCACGACGTTCTGTTGTGGCGTGACGAAGACATCATGGTCGTTGACTTTTGTTTGGAGGATCTGTTGCTGAGCAGTTCGCCCAGCCTTGCGTAGCTCGTCGTTGTGAGCCTCACGGTCGGCTTCCTCCTATTGCCGTAGTTGGCACGACTCCTCTTGTTGCTCCTCTTGTAGTCGGCGTACCTCCGGTGGAGGAGTTGAAGCCATGAAGACCTCGTGGGGCAGAAGGAAACTCGCTAGACTGGAGTCCGAACTGGTGTTCGAACCGTTGTCCGACCTGGAGTCGGAGTCCGAGTAGTTCATCGGAGTAAGAACGACTCCGACCTCCCTAGTTCCAATCTGAAATGGCTCTGAGCCATGTCCAAACTGAATTGCAGGGGATCGGGTCTGCCGCGTAAGATGTAGATCCACGGCGTTGTTGAGCCTGTGCAGGAAATTAACGATCTCTCCCCTGTTTAGCCCAACCTAGGCCGGCTCAAGGCCTAGCGCGAGTCGGACACCGAAGGAGAGAGTTGTCCCGAGGCTTGACGAAGTAGAAGATTGCTGCGTCAGATTGATGATGGTTGTTGCAGCGTCTTGTGTGCCGACTGGTGCGGAGTCAGCTGGTTCCTTGGCCAGTTGGATTGGATTTGCGTCGGCCAAGGTGAGATTACCGATCTGGTCGGTGACGAAGTCGAGGCTTCTGAAAGTTATTGTGTCTCCGGGGGAGAATTTGTCGCCGTCGACTCTGCTTGTTGGATTCATCGAGATTGTTGATGTTGATCTGGCCGAAACCCCTACTTGGCACGCCAATTGTCGATGTTTTACACCGGTAATATGAATATGGGGCTACTCAGCGGATGGAAACCCGGTGGATTGCAAAGGAACAAGGAGAGGTTTATACTGGTTCAGGCCCTCAATGTGAGGTATACCCTACGTCTAGTTGTGATGTTATTCCTTTGAGTATTTGTGTCTGCTTCTATGAGCTCGTGATGATTCTACCCTCATGGGGCGCCCTGCGTCCCCTTATATACTGGGGGACAGGGGTACAAGGTAGGAGTCCCAGCTGGATACGGCCAAGGGATTTCCTTTTAGAGATACAATATCCCCGACTAAGACTGTATATTCCTTATTGTACAAGGCAAAGTCTTCCGGGTGCTACTATATCTCTAATTACAAGTCTCAACCCATCCTCTATCCGAGTGGCCCATATGCTTGTGATGAGGTACCCGGGGCCCATGGCCTCCACATCGGGGTTGCATGGTGATCAGGCCCCAGCTGCAGGGTGTCCAAGAGTGTTGCAGCGGCCACGACGTTCTGCTGAGGTGTCACAAATACGTTATGGTCGCCTCCCCTGGTTTGCAGGATTTCCCGTTGCACCATTCAGCCGGCATTGCACAGATTGTTGTTGCGAGTGTCGCGCTCAGCCTGCAGGCATCGGTTTTCTTCCTCCTATTTCTCATGTAGTCAGTTAGCCTCCTCTTCTTGCTAGTTGTGTAGTCGGCGTGCATCTTGTGCCGGAGTTGATCCCTTCGATGCGATGAGGACTTCGCGTGGTGGAGAAAAGCTCCCCAAGCTGCTGTCCGACTGAGAGTCAGACTCGGAATAGTTTAATGGTGTAAGGATTACTCCAACCTCCCTAGATCCGATCCCAAGAGGCTCTAGGCCGTATCTGAGTCGAATTCTAGAGGATTGAGTTTGCCGCGGCAGATAGGAATTGAAGATGGCTACGGAATTTGTCGATGTTTTACACCGACAATATGAATATAGGGCTACACGCCGGATTGAAACTCGATGGACTGCAAAGGAACACAAGAAGTTTATACTAGTTTAGGCCCTTGATGTGAGGTAATACCTTACGTCCAGTTGTGGTGTATTTCCTTTGAGGATGTATGACTTGATCTTGGTGATCTTGCCCTCAAGGGGCGCCCTGCCTCCCCTTATATACTGGGGGACAAGGTTACAAAGTAGGAGTCCCAGTCGGACTACGACCAAGGGATCTCCTCCTAAAGATATAACTTGTCTGACTAGGACTGTATCTTCCTTATCGTACAAGGTTAAGTCTGCCGAGTGCTATCATATCTCTAATTACAAGGCTAGGCCCATCCTCTCTCTAAGTGGCCCATATGCTTGTCGTGAGGTACCTGGGGCCCATGGCCTCCACAGCAGCCCCTGAGACCTTCATAGTTGAGTCACAGCTGATGCCGGGTGCTCATCCTCCACGGTGAAGTATTCCCGAGTGCATTGCTCCCGAGTAACCTTTGTCCGAGTGCTTCTTCTCCTGAGTCATGCTTCATGTCAGCTGGCAGCGAGGCTATGAAGGGCTCCATGTAGAAGTATGAATAGTGTGTGCCGAATAGGTGCACCTATTAGGTGTAGCCCCAACTTTGTGCTTAATTGTGAAACAATTAAACATAAAGTCAAAGATCTTTAACCTTGTAGTCTTTCCCATGTAGTGTACTACTGGTATATGAGACTCTTCAGTGTCATGCCAGCCGGAATGATTTTTTATAGTTTTTCCCAAGTAGTATATTACTTGGAAGTTAGACTCTACAGCATCATGTCAGCTAGAATGGTTTTTTGCTCATGGCAAATAATGGCTAAGCATGTAAGCCGAGTACCACTTTATGGATTTGAACCCAATATGTGGTCAGGTGTACTTGAGAGATACCTGCATCCCCAATTTTAATGGAGACTAGCTTGTGATCCTTATAAGGATATATCCTCAATACCTGGTAAATAATGCAGATGTCTGAATGTATACATCCGGCTGTAGGCTTAGCATGAAGTATATTTGATTATTTGATCGGTTTTTGTGAGTAGCACCAGCACTGTGATTTTAACACAGCCAGCGAGCGGTCCAATAGAGTGTGCTACTATAGAAACTCATGTCTTGTGGCCCAGTAAAGAATTTGCAGGCCCAAGTCCACTTATCAGCACATGCTCTATAAAGGCGGGGAGAGAGAGAAAAGATTCCCTCATCTTCTCCAATCCGCCAATCGCTTCGTCTTCCAACTTCCACGCCGAAATTTCGCACCTTGCCTCGCTAGGGTTTGCCATTGCTAGCTCTTCCCACTCGAAACTCGGGTGATTCCGCTGCTCCTCGTCCATTCCAATCCCCCAATAGCATTTCCCCCAAATCTCCTCGCCTCAAGCCATGCCAAGAGCTTCGAAAATCCTAGAGGTGTCTGATGAGACTTGGCCGACTTCGAATTGCGGCTCGACTAAGTTGAAGTACTTGAAGAAGCTACTGAGATTGCAGAGCCGTGAAGGGGAATCGATTCTGGCGCCTCAATCTGGTAAGACTATAGTCTTCGCCTCCTTCTTCGACCGGGGGTTTCTCTTTCTTCCTCGGATTTTTCTTCGCCAAATTTTCCTTCATTAGCTAGAATTGGTGAATCTAAACCCCAACTCCATCTTGCAAATCTCTATATTTGCAACTCTGTGTGAATGCTTTCTGGGTGTGGAACCCCATTTCAATCTGTTCTGATACTTGTTCCATATCAAACCCCAGCCCTCCAAAAACAAGGTCCAGCTGATAGGGGGAGCCGGCCTTCAACTTAGGAATGAGATGAAAAAGATTTATCTCCATGTCCCTCTGAAAGCTTCCCTTAAGGGCTGGCATAGAGAGTGGTTCTATTGTTCTGATCTCAAACCACGCCTACCCCTCTTTACTGGTTTGCCTCTAGAGGTCGTGTCTAGCTGGTCATTTGTACCAAGCTTTGAGGAAATGGGCCAAGTATATATATGTTGATTGATAAGATTGACAAGCTGAAGAGCTCTGGATTGACTGGTCCCTGGGTGGTAGACGTTTCCTGACCTGGCGTATCAGGCCATTGAAGCTAAGAAGCCACTTTGGTTGGGATTACCAGGGAAAAAATGATCCCAGCTGAGAATACCCAATCTGACTAACAAGCACAAGGTGACCGACATCTTGCTCAGTTATTTCTCCAACGGGGTGGTTGAAATTGAAGATGCAGAGCACGCCACCACGGCTTACAGCCTAAAAAGGCCACGTCCAAAGGTAATATTGAAACGCGGGTTGCTAAATTGTTGTCATTCTATGATGAATGCTTGTTGATGTGCATCCTGGATTGCTTTGCAATGTATGATGTATGTTATTTGAATCACTTGCAGGAATGTGAGGAGTTTGATGATGACTGCCAAACTTTATCAGCCGTCCAGTCGAAGAAGAGGCCATTGAGTCCTTCTGCTACCCAGCCCATCTCCAAGAGAGCTGGGAAAATACCTGTCGAAGACCTGGGCAAGAAGAGAGCTAGCAGGCCAAGTGCCGCAGCCGGGAGCCTGAAGATTAAAGATACCACCAGCGTAGCTCCTAGGCCACTGAGTCCTAGGCCATCGCCTCCAAGCTCGAGACCAACACCTGGCTCAGCAACATTGAGCCCAAGACTAGGTCCGTCAAGTACAAGATTAGTAGTGTCGAGCCAAAGAGCGGCGCCGCCGAGTGCCTTGGCACCCCAGCTGGCCGTACCAGAGACCGGGCCGACCAAGGGCAAGAGGCCACCACTGACTACCACACCGATGAGCCCGACAGCTAGCGGCTCCCTACTGCCAACATTAGGAGCCCCCTCATGGAAGTTCAAGTCCTCCAAGAGGTAAGTAGTTTTGAGTCTTTTGAAAATCTTGATCAGTGTAATAATGTCTTGATATTTGACTCATCGTGCAAGAGGGAGTAGACGTAGATCTGAAAAGGACTACGCCGACTACTCCCGTTATCGAGCCAGCCCCAGCCGAGCCAACACCAACAAGCTCATCTGCTGAGCCAATGACTGCTTCAATTGCAGACGCTGAAGCCGTCTTGACGGCAGGACCGCTAGTGCCAGCTGACCAAGGGGCAAGTACCGAAGCCGTTGCTCCAGCCCCTGAGCAAGTTCCTGATGACCCAATAGCTGCTGAGCCAGAAGCCAGGACCTTGTCGTCGCCCATATCATCGTCGTCGTCTTCAGAATTGGATCTCCCCATATTTGAAGCCCCTCCTCGCAGGTTCCTGAGAACATTCCACTGGGTTCCCCCGAGGGAGTCACAGAAAGCTACGAGCATGATGAGGAGGCAGCGGAGAGGGAGCGCAAAGTTCTTCTTCATGCCACAATCACCGCATCCCGGGGAGTCCAGTTATGACTTCTGCCGTATTGAGTTCTTGAAAACCTTCCTTGTATTGGCTCTCTGCCTCTTGACTCTGTTTTGCTCTGCTTTTACTCCGAGCAGAAGATAGTCAACCGCTCAGAGAAAGTGAACAAGGTCTTGACCTAGCTTGCCCCCCATCTCCAACAGTTAGGCCATCTCCAGGCCAAGAAGGCCGACCTAGAACGGTCAAGTCAGGAGAGGGAGATGTGGCTGAAGGAAGTAGTTGACCAGCTCAAGGATGAGAAGTGGGCTCTAGCCAAGAAGATCAGAAGTAAGTCTCCTGTATTTGTCTTCCTGAATAAATCCTGAGTATATTTCTCCAGCTCTGCTGTTTCCTGACTGCCCAGTTGAGTCCTGACTGTAATCTCGAGTTCTTGACTATTCTAATGTGCAGCCCTTGAGGCCGAGTTGAAGACCCAGACAGAGGAGAAGAAACCAACAGGAAATCTGAGCTGAAGAAGGTTAAAAAGGCTAAGCTAAACTGGAGAAGGACAAAGCCAAAGTAGAGGCCAACTGTGATAGTAAGCCTTCTCTCTGACCATAACCTTAACCAATCCTCTTGTTACTCTGACTGCAATTTTGGCTAACAAGTATAATTGTCTATGAATCCGAGCAGCTCCAAGAGCCAATGCCCAAATCCAATTCTAGGCCTTTGCAGCGGAGATTAAAGTTGTCAAGGAGTCATGGGAGATTCTTGCCGAATTCGTGAAAGGGCTCCTTGATATTATGGATCCTCACTACGTTGGGACCAGCTCCAACATGATCTCCGAGGTGCAGGTGCGCCTTAGCCAAGCCCCGAGTATCTTGAAAAAGTACTCGGATGAGCGTGTGGCTGTTGGCGTGGCCCAGACCCTTGCCATGACCAAATCAATCTTCCCTAGGGTAGACTTTGAGGCCATCAGTGAAGGGTTCGCTGAAGAGACAACACCTGAGGAAGCATTGGAGTTGATTACCCAGGCGAGGCCGACTGCAGAGATGATCACAAAGGACTTGGGAATGTAGGAACAAACCGTTATGCAGTCGGTGTATATAAAGCTTTTGTAAAGACATGTGCAAATATATGTACAATGCTGTCGAGTTCTTGGTTTTCCTTAGTTATCATTAGCTTTACCCAACTATATGGTCTATGCCGAGTTAATCAATAGGACTTAATAAAATCGTTCAGAAAGCTATACTCGGGCAAACATAACATAGTCATTGTAAAACTTCATAACTTAGATAAAACAAGCTCGTATGTTGTTGACAAAGCACATATAATACATGTAGCCCCCGACTCACTACTCGGTTGAAACAAGCGACGTAGTGAGTCAGAGAAAAAACTTTATACATATGTATATGAGAAGGTACAAAACTCAGGTATAGAAAGGACATAGCTGTTCTATGTTCCATGAGTTGCTAACTAGGGCACCGTCTACGGTCTTCAGTCGGTATGGGCCTGGCCGAGTAACCTCAGCGATGATGAATGGCCCTTCCCACAGGGGGATAGTTTATGCTTGTCTTTGGTGGTTTGTATTTTTATCAAGACGAGATCCCTGACCAAAAAGGTGCTGCCACGGAAATTTGACAGTGATAACGACACAAGCCTTGAAGATACCTTGCCGACTGGATGATTGTGATGTCCCTAGCTTCCTCCAACTGATCTAGTTGAACTAGTCAGTTTTCATTGGATTTGTCTTTTGAGTAAGCCCAAACTCGCGGAGAGCCAAACTCTAACTCAGTTGGTAGCACAGCCTCAGCACCATAGACTAGGAAGAAAGGGGATTGCCCTGTTGCCCAACTGACCGTGGTTCTTAGAGATCAGAGAACAGATGGGAGTTCTTGTACTCACCGCCCTACATATGGTTATAGTCGGTTGAATATCCTGGCCTTGATACCTTGTAAGACAATGCCATTAGCACGCTCGATCTGCCCATTGCTCCGTGGGTGTGCCACAGAGGCATAACAGATCTTTATGCCGAAGTTGTCACAGAAATCTTGAAAAACACCACCTATGAATTGAGTACCGTTGTCTGTGATGACGCGGTTAGGAAGCCCAAATTGTATAGTATACTCATGGTGAAGTCCTTTGCTCGTGCCGCTGATATGGTAGCAACGGTTTTTGCCTTAATCCACTTTGTGAATTTATCCACTGCGACGAACAAATGTGTGAACCCTCCTGGCGCTTTCTTGAAAGGCCCGACCATGTCAAGCCCCCATACTACAAAGGGCCAAGAGATTGGGATTGTTTGAAGTTCTTGGGCTGGGAGATTTGTTTGTCTTGCATAGAACTGGCAACCTTCGCATGTGCGAACTATGTCTTTAGCATTTGTTACTGCTGTTGGCCAGAAAAATCCCTGCCTATAAGCCTTTCCAACTAATGTTCTGGATGCGGCATGGTTGCCATATATGCCTGAGTGGATTGATTGCAGAATCTGCTTGCCCTTGTCGGGTGTGACGTAGTGCATGACGACTCCGGATGCACTTCTTATGTACAGGTCTTCTCCAACTACTAGGAAACTTTTGCTTCGACGTTTGATTTGTTCGGCTTCAATGCGATCATTTGGGAGATCATCATCCAAGAGGAATTTAAGAACTGAAGTCCGCCAATCTTGGGATATGATCAGTACTTCATCGGTTGCCGGGGTAGGTTTAACCCCCGACTGTTCTGGCACTGGTTTCTTCTTGACTAATGGCTCCATTAGTTGTTCGATGAAAATCCCACTCGGGACCACTGCGCTCTTGGATCCCATGTTAGCCAATTCGTCTGCAGCATCGTTTTATTGTTGTAAGATGTGAGTTATCTCCAGCCCGTCAAACTTGTTTTCCAGCTTTTAGACCTCTTGACAGTATGCCGCCATGGTGTCATTGAGACATGTCTAGTCTTTCCTGACTTGGTTTACCACGAGTTGAGAGTCCCCACGTAAAACCAGTCAGTGGATGCTGAGTGACATAGCAATGCGAAAGTTTCAAATTTTGGGTTGAAAATTTCAAAATTTGAGTAGATTTTTCAAAATTCTTAGTTGATAGTTTCTAAATTTGAGTTAAAAGTTTTGAAAATTGAATTGAAAGTTTCAAAATTAGAGATGAAAGTTTTCAATTAGGGGTACAAGACTTACTCGATTTTTTAATATTTTATTTGTTTTAATATTTTTTATTGTGCATGTGCATGTGCGTACTGTGGAGCACTGCTGCTGCGTGCGCGGCCAATGCACGCGCGCAGCAGCTTTGTCATAGCGGAAGACCGCCCGCTGTAGCTGTAAGGACAACTACCTGGATTACTCCATGTATATTTCGCTAGATAATGTGTACGAACAATTATGAGTGTGTACAGGGTTTAAGTTGTATGTAAATAACTTGGTTTTTATATGCTTGTAAAGTGTGTTGAGTGCTTGTTTTGTCTTTGCCATCATTAGACTTGTTCGACTGGCTGCGTGTGCCGAGTGATAGGAGTCGGCCTTAAAAAAAGCGTTAGAGCTATACTCGGTACTACTAGCATAGTCATTACAAGACTTTGTGAGTTAGACAAAAAACACACGGGTTTGAACAATATTAAGCAAAGCCATAGTAATCATATGTAGCCCCCAACTCACTACTCGGTTGGTAACAATCAGTGTAGTGAGTTAGAGTATTGAAACTTTGTTCATATATATATGAACTGAACATAATACAATGCTTAGGTATAGAAAAGACATAGTTATTCTATATTCCAAGAATTGTCGATCAAGGAGCCATCCTCACGCTTTAGCCGGTAAGCCCATCCCATACGGGAGATAATTTATGCCTGTCTTTGGTGGTCTATATCTTACGTAATACGAGATCTCCCACCGAAAAGGCATGGCTATGAACGTTACAACAATGATAACAACACAAGCCCTATAGGTATCTGGCTGACTGGATCATGGCGATATCCCTTGCTTCTTCGAACTGATCTAGCTTGACCAGTCGGTCTTCATTAGATTTGTCTTCAAGGTAGGCCCGTACTCATAGAGAGCCAAACTCCAACTTGGTAGGTAAATGGCCTCAGTACCATAGATAATGAAGAAAGGGGATTGCCCTGTTGCCCGACTAACTGTGGTTCAGAGTTACCATAAAACAGATGGGAGTTCTTGTACCCATTGCCTTGCATAAGGCCGTAGTCGATCGAACACTCTTGTCGTGATACCTTGGAGAACCATGCCATTTGCACGCTTCACCTGCCCATTTCTCTATGGGTGTGCCACAGAAGCATAACAGATCTTGATGCTGAATTTGTCGTAGAAATCCTTGAAGATGCTGCCCGTGAACTGAGTGCCGTTGTCCATGATTATGCAATTAGGGACTCCAAATCGGTATATGATACTCACTATGAAATCTTTTGCCCTGGCCGTGATGGTAGCAATGGGCTTTGCCTCAATCCACTTTGTGAACTTGTCCACAGCGACAAAGAGATGTGTGAACCCTCTTGATGCCTTCTTGAACGGCCCGACCATGTTAAGTCCCAAGACTACAAAGGGCCACAATATTTGAATAGTCAACAATTCTTGAGCCAGGAGATGTGTTTGCTGAGCATAAAATTGGCATCCCTCACATGTCCGAACAATATTCTTAGCGTCAGTTACCGCAGTCGGCTAGAAAAATCCTTGTCTATAAGCCTTTTAGACTAACATTCTTGATTGGCATGGTTGCCACAGATGCCCGAGTAAATTGACTATAGAATCTGCTTGCCCTCCTTAGGTGTGATGTAGCGCATGAGAACTCCGGATGTACTTTGATGATATAGGTCTTCTCCGACTATGATAAAGCTCTTGCTCCAGAGCTTGACTTGCTCAGCTTCGTTGCGGTCTTCAGGGAGCCTATCTTCCAGTAGGAATTAGATGATTGGAGTTTGCCAGTCTAGAGAAATAATGACCACCTCCATTGGTTTTGGGTTTGGCTCAGCCCCCAACTGCACAGGTTCAAGTTTCTTCTTCACTGATGGCTCCAGTAATTGCTCAACAAAGACACCAATCAGGACCACTTCACGTTTGGATCCCATATTCGCTAACTCGTCCACAGCTTCGTTGTATTGGCATAGAACATGTGTGATTTCCAGTCCATCGAACTTGTTCTGCACCTTCCGTACTTCCTAGCAATATGATGTCATGTTATCGTCCAAGCATCATGATTTGGTTCACAACAAATTGTGAATCCCGTGAACCACCAACCGTAGGATACTGAGCGATATGGCAACACGGAGCCTGTTGATGAGTGCTTCATACTTGGCAACATTGTGCCATGCCGAAAAATGAATCTGAAGGACGTATCTAAGTTTTTCTCCATTGGGTGTTATCAGCATGACACCAGCCCTTGCTCCACCGATCCATAGAGAACTGTCAAAGAACATTGTCCAATACTCAAGTTTGTCCACAGGTGCACTCGAATGAATTTTTGTCCATTCGGCTACGAAGTTGGCAAGTGCTTGGGACTTGATCGCTGTCCGTGTTTGAAAAGTGATGTCAAACACCATCAACTCGGGTGCCCATTTAGTGATTCCGCTAGTGGCTTCACGATTGTGTAGAACATCTCTAAGTGGGAACGACGTGACGATTGTGACCGGGTGCGATTGGAAATAATGCACCAGTTTTTGAACAGTGATGAGTAATCCATATAACAACTTCTGGCTCTAAGGGTAACACATCTTGGATTTGCCCAGGACCTCGCTGATGAAATAGACTGGCTATTGTACCTTTTGGATGTGACCTTGCCCACAACCAACATCGTGCTAACTACCTGGGTACTCGCCACAAGGTATAACATGAGTAGCTCTTGGGGCATGGGTGATCCCAACACGGTGGTGATGTGAGAAACTTCTTGAAATCTTTGAAGGCTTGTTGGGCTTTAGGTGTCCATTGGAAATTGTCAACTTCCTTCAGTAGCTTGAAAAAGGGCATACCCCCATTCTCCCAGTCGGGAAACAAATCGGCTGAGTGCCGCCATGCAACTGGTCAGCTTCTGGACATCCTTCTAGCAAGTCGGGGGAGCCATGTTTATGATTGTATTGATCTTCTCTTGGTTCGCCTCGATGCCGTGGGGTGAAATGATGAAACTGAGTAGCTTCCCCGATGGTACTCTTAAGACACACTTTTTTAAGTTCAGCTTCATCTTGAATTGTTGAAGACTTTGGAAAGTTTCGTCAGCAATGAGGTCGCCTTTGAACATGGTTTTGATCACCACGTCATCGATATATGCCTCCACGTTCACCCGAGTTGAGTATGAAGAAACCGCTGAATAGCATCGCTGATATGTTGCATCAGCATTCTTGAACCTAAACGGCATAGTGATATAGCAGCATGCACCAAACTGTGAAATGAAAGAAGTCTTCAGCCAGTGCTCCTCCTTTAGGCCAATTTGATAGTATCCTGAGTAGCAGTCGAGAAAGCTGACTAGCTTGCATCCCACAGTAAAATCAACCACTTGATCTATCCTAAGTACACCAAATGGGTCTTTACCATAGACCTTTTTTAAGTCAGTGTAGTCGATGCACATGCACCATTTAGCATTCTTCTTCCGGACCAAGACTGGGTTTGCCGGTCAATCCGAATAGCAGACCTCCTTGATGAACTCGGTTGCCAGGAGTGTCGATGTTTCACACTGGCAATAAATATATAGGGCTACTCATCAGATCGAAACTCGGTGGACTGCAAAGGAACACGAGAGATTTATACTGGTTCAGGCCCTCGAGATGAGGTAATACCCTACGTCCAGTTGTGATGTATTCCTTTGAGGATGTATGATGGTGATTCTGATGAACCCCCAATATCTTGCCCTCATGGGGCGCCCTGCCTCCCCTTATATACTGGGGGACAGGGTTACAAACTAGGAGTCCCAGTCGGACTACGACCAAGGGATCTCCTTTTAGGAATATAACGTGCCCAACTAGGACTGTATTTTCCCTGTCGTACAAGGCTAAGTTTGCCAAGTTCTATCATATCTCTAATTACAAGGCTAGGCCCATCTTCTATCCGAGTGGCCCATATGCTTGTTGAGGTACCCGGGGCCCATGGCCTCCACAGCAGCCCCTAAGACCTTCATAGTTGAGTCACAGCTGATGCTGAGTGCTCATCCTCCATGGTGAAGTATTCCCGAGTGCTTCTTCTCCCGAGTCCTGTTTCATGTCAGCTGGCAACGAGGCTATGAAGGGCTCCATGTAGAAATATGAATAGTGTGCGTCGAATAGGCGCACCTATTAGGTGTAGCCCCCGACTTTGTGCTTAATTGTGAAACAATTAAACATAAAGTCAAAGATCTTTAACCTTGTAGTCCTTCCTAAATAGTGTACTACTGGTATATGAGACTCTTCAGCATCATGTCAGCCGGAATGATTTTTTATAGTCTTTCCCGAGTAGTATGTCACTCAGAAATTAGACTCTTCAGCTTTATGTCAGCTGGGAGAATGTTTATAGTCTTTCCCGAGTAGTATACTACTTGGAAGTTAGACTCTTCAGCGTCATGTCAGCTGGAAGAATGTTTGCTCATGGCAATTGTTGGCTAAGCATGTAAGCTGAGTACCACTTTATGAATTTCAATCCAATATGTGGTTAGGTGTACTTGAGAAATACTTGCATCCCCAATTTTAATGAAGACCAGCTTGTTACCTTTATAAGGATATATTCTCAATATTTGGTGGATAATACAGATAGCCGAACACATGTGTTCAGCAATTAGGCCTTAATGAAGCATATCTGATTACCCAATCGGTTCCTATTGGTAGCACCAGCACTGTGATTTTAACATAGCCAGCGAGCGGCCCACATTGAGCATGCTACTGTAGAAACTCATATCTTGATGGCCCAGTACCGAAGTTGCAAGCCCAAGCCCACTTATCGGTACAGGCTCTATAAAGGCGGGGGAGAGATAGAAAAGATTCCCTCATCTTCTTCAATCCACCAATCGTTTCGTCTTCCAGCTTCCGTGCCGAAATTTCGCTTGCCGCCTCCTAGGGTTCACCATTGCTAGCTCTTCCCCATTGAAACTGGGGTGATCCTACTCCTCCGCGTCCATTCCAAGTCCTCAATCACATTTTCCCCAAATTTCCTTGCCTTGAGCCATGCCGAGAGCGTCAGAAATCCCGGAGATGTCGGATGAAGCTTGGCCGACTTTGGATTGCAGGTCGACTAAGCTGAAGCATCAAGAGAGGTTGTTGAGACTGCAGAACCGTGAAGACATCCATCGGCGCCTGGCAGAAGGGGAATCAATTCTAGTACCCCAGACCGGTGAGACTATAGTTTTTGCCTCTTTTTTCGACCGGGGCCTTTCTCTTCCATCTTCGGATTTTCTTCACCGGCTTCTTGCCTTCTACAACCTAGAGTTGGTGAATCTGAACCCCAACTCCATCTTGCAAATCTCTATATTTGCAACTCTTTGTGAGTGTTTTCTGGGGGGTGGAACCCCATTTGAATCTATTCCGATATCTGTTCCACATCAAGCCCCAGCCCTCTAAGAGCAAAATCCAAGTGATTGGGGGGGCCGGCATCCAACTTCGGAGCGAGATGAAGAAAATCTATATCCACATGCCCTTGAAATCCTCCCTCAAAGGCTGGCATAGGGAGTGGTTTTATTGTTCTGATCTTGAACCCTCCCTACCCCCATTTATTGGTTTGCCTCCGGTGGTCTCGCCCAACTGGACTTTTGTGCCTAGCTTTGAGGAGATGGGGCAGGTTTACTTGTTGATTGACAAGATTGATAAGCTGAAGGGCTCCGGATTGACTGGTCCATGGGTGGCTAGACGCTTCTTGACTCGCCGCATCGGGCCGCTGAAGCATAGGAGCCACTTCAGCTAGGACTATAAGGGCAAAAGCGATCCCAGCCGAAAGTATCCTGACCTGATCGACAAGCACAAGGTTACCAACATCCTGCTTGACTATTTCACCAGCGGGGTGATCAAGACAGAAGATGCAGAGTGGGCCTTGCCGGCTTCTAGCCAAAAACGGCCTCGTTCAGAGGTAATCTTGCTGATGTTAACTTGTTGTCCATGTATGATGAATTCTTGTAGATGTATACCCAGGATTGCTCTGCAATGTGTGATATTTGTTGTTGAACTGCTTGCAGTCATGTGAGGTGTTTGGTGAAGACTCCCAAACTTTGTTAGCCGTGAAGTCGAAGAAGAGGCCGTTAAGTCCCTCTGCTGCCCAGCCCGACTCCAAGAGAGCGGGGAAGAAACCTGTTGAAGATCTAGGCAAGAAGAGGATCATTAGGCCGAGTGCAGCAGCCGGGAGCCTGAAGATCAAAGACACTGCTAGTGCAGCTCCTAGGCCGCCAAGTCCAAGGCCGAGACCAGCGCCGCAAGGCTCAGCAACATCAAGCCCAAGGGCGGCACCGCCGAGTACAAGGTCGTCGACGAGCCATAAGGCGGTGTCGCTAAGTATCCCAGTGCCCCAGCCGGCCACATCAGAAACCGGGCCAACTAGGACAAGGACACCACCACCGACTGCCATGCCATCCAGCCCGACAGCCGGCAGCCCTCCACTGCGGACAACTGGAACCCCTGAATGGAAGTTCAAAAAATCCAAGAGGTAAATTACTTTAGATCTTCTAGAAATATTGCTTAGTGTAGTAATGTCTTGATGTCTGACTCGTTGTGCAGGAAGCACGCCAACATCGATCTCAAGAGGACCACACTGGCTGTAGAATCATTGTCAAGGGGACCACGCCGGCTGTAGAATCATTGTCATGATTAATATTTTGTGATGAACAATTGGCTTTGAAAATGATTTATTGGTTTGAAAATATATGTGGATGTTGGTGTGAGTGTGTGTGACTAATGTGGGTCAGGTTGCGATATCTGTGCCCAGAAACGGTTGTTTTGTCTATTTGTGTGCAGGTGACTTGAGGTATAACCTTGGTCAATGGTGAGGACTGGGACTACGTTCAGGGAGGAGCCGAGGTCTAGCACGGTCAGGATGCCATGTGACAAGGTTGGACTAAAGTCAGTTTATCTTGGGGTCAACATTGGTCAATGGCAGGATCAGGACAAAACTCAGGGAGGAGTTGAGGTCCAGAACGGTTAAGAGTGCTAGGTGATGAGATTAGACACAAGGTGGCACACGGTGGATGGATATCGTATGGGAGGTCTTCGCAACGGGCTTCACAAATTGGGTGTGCAAGCGGTGAAAAAATCACGAATAAATTTGGAGTAAAATTGGAGAAGGAAATCAGAAGAAATATTTAGCTACAGCCTTGAGAGAGAAAGGAGTGCTTTGTATGCACTTTGTAAACACATCTTGATGCAATAAAGAGAATAATTCTTCAAGATTTGCATTGTCGTTTGGGAGTTTCGTAGAGATCGTTTTCAGTCTGTTAGCAGGCGGTCAGACTGGTAGCAAGGAAACAGTCAGACTGGCGGCAAGGACAAGGTCGGACCGGCATCTTCCAGAAAGGTTGGAGATCTTGATTAAAGTAAAATTAACTTCATTGATTCAGAGGTAACTTTTTATTCTGTGAAAAGTTTGGTTTTTGGTAATCCTACCATTCACCCCCTCTCTGGTAGGCTTAATTCTTGTCTTTCGATCCTACAAGTGGTATCAAAGCCTTGTTTTTGTTTCTCTTTTGATCTTAATCGACCTTGAGTTGCCATGGCGGATAAATATTCAATTAAGCCACATGTTTTTGATGGAGTTGATTTTCCTTATTGGTGCAAAAAGATGCAATCTTATATTATGTCCCAAGGCTTCAATATTTGGCAAAAAGTTTCAAAACCCTATGTTATTCCTGAAGAGATTACTACGGCTAATAAAATTGATTTTGAAAATAATTGTAAAGCTCACAATTATATTTTAAATGGAGTTTCTCGTTCTGATTTTGATCGAATCTCTCATTTTGAAACTGCGCATGAGATGTGGAAGGCCTTATGTGACTTTCACCAAGGATCTTCTAACATCAAGGAACTGCGTAAAGATGTTTTTAAAAAGGAGTATATGAAATTTGAGATGAAATCTGGAGAAGCTCTTGATGATAATTATGCTCGCTTTAACAAAATTTTGAGTGATCTTCATTCTGTTGATGATGCTTATGATGCTAATTATACTCAATCTGAAGTTTCTCAACATCTTTTGAATGGTCTTGGCATGTCTATGTGGGAGATGAAAGTTACATTTATTCAGGAATCTATAAACATGAATACTTTAACCTTGGAATCTTTGTATACCAAATTAAAGACACATGAGGTGAATATTCTTTCACGAAAAATTGATTCAAAATCTTTTGCTTTAGTGTCTTCTTCTAGTTATTCAGTCAATGCTTCTTCATCACTTTCTTTAACTTCTTTTAATGCCATGTCTAATGACCAACTCGAGCAAATCTCGGAGGAGGACTTGGTTTTGTCAACTAATAGACTCTCTCGAGCTTTGAATAATGTAAGAAGCAGGAAACGAGGAGCTCCAATCCCGCTCTGGTAACTTTTTATTCTGCGAAAAGTTTGGTTTTTGGTAATCCTACCATTCACCCCCCCTCTGGTAGGCTTAATTCTTGTCTTTCGATCCTACACTGGCTGCTCCTATTGTTGAGCCAACCCCAGCCGAGCCAGCATCAAGGAGCTCGTTTGCCGAGCCAGTGATTCGGCCAGCTCCAGACCTCGAAGGCCGACTTGGAGCGGTCTAGCCAGGAGAGGGAGACTTGGCTGAGGGGAGCCGTTGAAAAGCTCAGGGATGAGAATTGGGCTCTAGCCAAGAAGATCGGAAGTGAGTCTCCCGTGTTTGTCTTCTCAACTAAATCCCATGCATATTTCTTCAGCTTTGTTGTCTCCTGACTGCCCAGTTGTGTCTTGACTGTAATCTTGAGCTCTCAGCTATTCTGATATACAGCCCTCGAAACTGAGTTGAAGACCCAAATAGAGGGGGAGGCCTAGTTGAAGGAGGCCGAAAAAGCCAGAGCCAAACTTGAGAAAGACAAGGCCGAGCTAGAAAGGGCCAAAGGCAAACTCGAGAAGGAAGAAACCGAACTGGAGAAGGCCAAAGCCAAGGTGGAGGCCAACTACAAAGTAAGTCGTCACTTTGACAATGACTTTGTCCAATCCTTTGATTGCTGCGACTGTTGTCTTGGCTGACAAGTTTACTGGTGAACCAACTCAACCTGCCCTCAGGGGGCGCCCTGCCTTCCCTTATATACTAGGGGACAGGGTTACAAGGTAGGAGTCCCAACCGGATTATGGCCAAGGGATCTCCTCTTAGAGATATAACGCACCCAACTAGGACTGTGTTTTCCTTATCATAAGTCTGCTAGGGATTACTATATCTCTAATTACATGGCCAGGTCCATCCTCTATCCGAGTGGCCCATATGCTTGTCATGAGGTACCTGGGGCCCATGGCACCCACATGTGTGAACCCTCCAGGCGCTTTCTTGAAAGGCCCGACCATCTCAAGCCCCCCATACTACAAAGGGCCAAGAGATTAGGATGGTCTGAAGTTCTTGGGCTGGGAGATTTGTTTGTCTTGCATAGAACTGACAGCCCTCGCATGTGCGAACTATATCTTTAGCATCTGTTATAGCTGTTGGCCAGAAAAATGCCTGCCTGTAAGCCTTTCTAACTAATGTCCAGGATGTGCCATGGTTGCCACATATGCCCGAGTGGATCGATTGTAGAATCTGCTTGCTCTCATCGAGTGTGATGCATCGCATGAGGACACCCGATGCACTTCTTTGGTACAGGTCTTCTCCGACTACTAGGAAACATTTGCTTCAACGTTTGATTTGTTCGGCTTGAATGCGATCTTCTGGGAGTTCATCGTCAAGGAGGAATTTGAGAACAGGAGTCCGCCAATCTTGAGATATGATCAGCATTTTGTCTGTTGTTAGGGTAGGTTAGCCCCCAACTGTTCTGGCACTGGTTTCTTCTTAACTGATGGATCCATTAGTTGCTAGGCAAAGACCCCAGTTGCGACCACTTCTCACTTGGATCCCATGTTTGCCAATTCATCTACAACATCGTTGTATTGTCATAATACATGTGTTATCTCCAACCCATCGAACTTGTTTTTCAACTTTCTAACCTCCTGACAGTATGCTGCCATGGTGTCGTCGAGACATGTCCAGTCTTTCATGACTTGGTTCACCACGAGTTGAGAGTCTCCACGCCAACCAGTCGGCGGATGCCGAGTGATATAGCAATGCGGAGCCCGTGGATGAGTGCCTCATACTCGGCAACATTGTGGGAAGCCGAGAAGTGGATCTGGAGGACGTACTTGAGTTTTTCACTGGTGGGTGACGTCAGTACAACGCCGGCCCTGGCGGCCTCCAATCCGTAGAGAACCGTCAAAGTACATTGTCCAGTACTCTAGCTTGTCTGTTGTTGTAGTCGTCTGAACTTCTGTCCACTCGGCCACAAAGTCGGCTAGAGCTTGTGATTTGATTGCTGTCCGTGGCTGAAAGGTGATGTCGAACACCATCAACTCAAGCGCCCATTTAGCGATTTGGCCAGTGGCCTCGCAGTTGTGGAGGACGTCCTCGAGTGGTTATGATGTGATTACCATGACTTGATGCGACTGGAAATAGTGCACCAACTTCTGTACAGTGATGAGTAGGCCATAGAGCAGCTTCTGGACCCGCGGATATCTTATCTTGGAGTCGGCAAGGACCTCGCTAACAAAGTAGACTGGCCATTGTATTTTCCGTTTGTGACCCGGTTCGAATCGCTCGACCACCAACACCGTGCTGACTACCTAAGTGGTTGCCGTCAGATATAGCATTAATGGCTCTTGGGGCATAGGTTATGCCAACACTGGTGGTGATGTGAGAAATTTCTTAAAGTCTTCGAAGGCTTGCTGGGCTTCGGGAATCCATTGAAAATTATTTGCTTTCTTCAGTAACTTGAAGAAGGGCATGCCCTGTTCGCCTAGTTGGGAAATGAATCGGCTAAGTGCCGCTGTTAACACCAAAATTTGGTACGATTCGTTATCATGTTTGGTTAAGGAAAGAGGCTATATCAACCGGTGGAAGTTAATCCAGAAGAAGCCGAGTTTAGGAAGGAATCATGAAGACCATGGCATGGCAGTTAATGTTTTATCTATAAATTAGGCAGGGATAATAAATTTTAGGAAACCTGATCTCGTGTCCGATCGGGGTTTGTTAATTTTCCTTTTATAGTTAGGAAACTCCTGTTTCGTGTCCGATCAGGACTGTATCAACTCGGGGTATAAATACGTTTGCTCGGGTACCTTGTAAATCATCTCACAGATCAATACAACTTCAGCGCATCGCCACCCTATTCGACGGGTTCTTGCTTCTCAAGCCGGGCTGCATCGGTTAGGTCCGAACTCCTGCGAGAGGGTAAGACTCGTCACCCCTTACCACGGTGTATCTATTCTATCTACGGCTGCATCAGTTAAGTTTGATCTCTTAGACCGGGTAGATATATCACATCACTCGTGCGTAGATTTATCGGCTTACTGGGTACAATTTATCATCAGTTTGTGCTGCATCGGTTAGGTCCAACCTACTAAACTGCTAGTGATAAGTTGTTCATGTTAGGTTGATAGATTGTCACGCAAAGGTTTTATTGGAATGTATAGCCGATAAGTTATCATATAGTTCATCACGATTGCATTAGATCTATCGGCTCATTGAGGTTCTTTTATCATTATTAATCTGTGCTGCATCAGTTAAGTTTGACCTACTAGATTGATAATGATAGATTTATCCTTGTTAAGCCGATGGGTGTTTATGTGATGTTCTATCGGAGTGCCTAGCCGATAGGTTATCTTTTACTAGATAAAGCTGACTCACTACTAACTTCTGACCCTTATGCCACGCTTTTTTGTCGCAACGGCGAGATTTGGTTGCAACAAGGGTTGTTATCACAACGATTTTCACTTTTGGTTGCGATAGATTGGATTTTTGCCACGAAGATTGTTTCGTGGCCCTAAGTATGGAGATCATTGCAAAAAGTAAGTGTTATCGCAACAAATTATTGAATGGTTGCAATAAGTGATTCCTGTTGCCACGATTTGATTTGCGTTGCGGGCAAGTTTATTGTCGTTGCAATACTAAGGTGATATTACAACTCTTTATATGATGGTTGCAATAGCCCATCTATGTCGCAACGAATATGTTTCGTTGTATATAATAGTTGCTTGTGTTGCAAAAAAGTGGTACATATAGCAACGAAAAAAATAAATCATTGCAATCACTAAGGTTGCAACGATTATGGTTTCGTTGTATGTAATAGTTTCGTTCGTTTCAAAAAGGTTGTACATATAGCAACGAAAAATTACATCGTTGCAATACCTAAGGTTCTCCACTTTAATGGTTACATAAAGGTTACATAAAAAATTAAAAAAAACACCACCAGCAAGTTTCGAACCAAAGACCTCAAAGTTAAGAAGATAGGCGCCTACCATTAGACCTTGTATGTGTTTGTGTTTCTAATAGCTAGCGTATCCTATACAAATTAATGTAGACCCATTTATGTATTGGAAAAGGATCTAATCTAATTACTATCACGTACGTCGCGGTCTCTCTCTTCCCCGTCGCTGCTTTGTTTCCCACGTGCGTCGTGGCTTCTGATCCCCCCGTCATTGATGCGGTGGCACAAGGAAGAATTGGTTAGTGATGGGAAAATGCCGCACCCAGCAGACTCATTGGCGTGGAAGCACGTGAATAACAGGTATAAGTGGTTTGATTCAGATCCACGTAATGTTAGACTGGGACTTGCATCTGATGGCTTCAATCCGTTTGGGATGTTGAATGTTAATTACACTTGTTGCCCCGTGATACTGATTCCTTATAACCTGTCTCCTTGGTTGTGTTTGAAACAACCTTATTGGATGATGATGCTGATACCTGGGCCTAAATCTCCTGGAGTGAACACTGATGTATATTTGCAACCTCTGATCGACATGATCTATGGGTTAATGGAGTTATAACATGGGATGAGAAGGAGAAGAAGAATTTTACTCTACATGCAATTCTGCTGTGGATAATTAATGATTTCCCCGCATATGCGATGTTATCTGGTTGGAGCACAAAAGGTAAGTTTGCTTGTCCTTATTGTCACAAGCATACTGATTACTTGTGGTTAAAACATGGTTCAAAGCATTGCTACTTGGGACATCATCGATTTTTGCCCATGAACCATAAGTGGAGAAGGAACAAGGCGAGCTTCAATAACAAGGCTAAAACCAGGGAAGCTCCAGTGCCGCTCAGTGGTGAGCAGGTGCTGCGGGACTATGAGAGTTTCTAGCAAGTGACTTTTGGGAAGGATACAAGGAAAAGGAAGCAACGTGACGAAGAAAATAGGTGGCACAACTAGAGGAAGAAGAGTATTTTCTTTCAGCTTCCTTACTAGAAATCGTTGCTTGTGCGACATAATTTGGATGTCATGCATATTGAGAAGAACATATGTGAGAGCTTACTGGGGACTTTGCTGGACTTACAAGGTAAATGCAAGGACAGTGAAAAGGCTCGACTTGATATGCAACATTTGGGTATAAGGCCAGATCAGCATCCAGTGCTCGAAAAGGGTAAGTACACCTTGCCACCAGCGCTGTACTCTCTAGGTAAGGATGACAAGGAAATTCTGTGCAAATTTTTACATGGCGTCAAGTTCCCTGATGGTTATGCTGCAAATATTCAGAGATGTGTGGACGTCAATGGTTGCAAGCTTTCTGGACTTAAAACTCATGACCTACACGTAATCTTGCAAAAACTTTTGCCTTTAGTGGTGCGCAACATATTGCCTGAAGATGTGGTGACCCCGTTGATCGAGCTAAGTAGGTTCCTTTTCCGGGTCTCTTCCATAGAGAACTGCTTAACTACTCAAAATAGTGGTGTATTTGTGAAGGGCGATGCAAGTACAGGAAACATGGGCTGGTATGGCGTGCTTAAGAAAATTATCTGCCTTGATTTTCATGGTGAGAAGGAAGTAATGTTGTTCCAATGTGTATGGTTTGATGTCCTTGCAGCAAGTACGAGCAGATCTAGAGGGTACAATAAGGATAAATATGGGGTCATCGATATTGATACAACTCGGTTTAGGTATTCAGATGAACCTTACATCCTGAGCACACAAGCCGAGCAAGTCTTTTATGACATAATAATTAAAACTATATGTATATGCCTAGTTTGACACTATAATTAAAACATAAATATTTATAACACATAAATATTACAACAGCTAGCACTCATATATATATATATATGCAGCAGCAGCAGCGAGGCAGCAGTAGGAGGCCGGCGGCGGGCGCAGCAGGCCGCGCGGGAGGCGGGGCGGCCCGGTGGGCAGCGGGCTGGCGCTTGTGACGTGGCGCAGGAGGCCGGTGGGCAGGGCGGCGCGGCGAGACAGGTAGGGTTTTCACCTGAGAAAAAAATTTGTGCGCCAAAATTTCCAACTTTCCCACCGTGCCAAAGTTTCGCACCGCGCCAAACCGTCCGACATACCGTGGCAAATTCCTGACATTGCCACGGACGAGGTTGTGCTGTTGTTCATCTTCTCTGTTGTTACTGTACCAAGTTCTTTGCCTTTTCCTCACACATCGGTGGCTCAAGCAAACAAGCAGAAAAACGAATTTTTACTCTCTGTATCTACTTTGTTTCTGTTATAAAACTGAACTATTGGACAAGGGAGTAGTATGAATCTTAGTACTTTGGATTTGCACATTCATGCAGTGAACCTCATTGGAATTTTATATTTGGATAGATCTTTCTTGCAAAGTGAAAGATTCCGCCAATCATTTGGTAAGGCTATGCAAACGTACAGGCGTAGAGCATGACATGGTTAAATTGTTTACACTCTTTTGTATTTTATAATAGGAATTCATCTGTAGTCTTTGTCCCTTCCACAGAAATATCCATCCATAACATGTCACATATTATTTCCATATGTTGGTTTATACTGATGTTGAGAGTGTGGGCTTTGAATCTTTTTGCTTAAGTTAAGATTCTGCCAATGGGTAATACTTGACCTTTTTTTATTCTTGTTTATTTATCAACCATTGTCGTATGTATGCAGTGGCACGGGTGAAATGTGGACTCTTTATGTTCATTGCAAGAATGGACTTCCAGATCAGGAGTATGTAATGTTCAAAGTGGAAAGGCCTGATATAAAATTCTCAACCTTGACATCTCTTAAGGACCAGCTTGGGTATGCTGTCCGGGACTTCTTATACTACAAGAAGCGTTGTGGAAGAGATGTAGCTACCTTCAGCCCCTCGATTATGTCAGACATGCAGAGATTATGCTACAAGACAATGAGAGTGAGAAGGAAATCAGATTAGTACTCTCAAAGGAGCAAGAGACAGCACAGCAAGTCAGCATAACAGCCCTCAAGCGACCAAGGCAGCAGCTGGAAGAAGATGAGCATCTGTTTCTGGATGATCCTTTTGATGCATACAAGGACTGGCTAAAGAAGCTACCACAGGACCAATCCAAAAGTATATCATCTATGTTTCCGCATATGTTTTCGTATTGTTCATAATCTTAGCACCTTTATATAAACTACACCTTATCTTACATGTTTTTGGTGACTAACAAATTTGAAGGATGACACTAGGGATCAAACAGTCAACACGTACAAGGAATTTTTAAGGATGAAAGGGGACATTCCAGAAATTAGTAATTTATTTTCCTTCTTCAACCAGTGTATTTTACTACTAATTTTTTTTAAAACTGAACCTTTAACCTTGTGTGCAGTGGCATTTGTTGAGCAACGTGACACCGATGGTATCATAGTCGAAGACGATAAAAGTAATGGAAGCAATGCGACACCACCCTCAAATAGGCCAAGCCATGCAAGGAAGGCAAGGGATGAGGGAAATGGTTTGTGATCATGTATGTACTTTTATCTGATGGGTTCAAAAAACTTCTCACAGTGTAGCTTTGAGCAGGTAATCATTGGATACACTAATCTAGTCCTTCCCTTGTATGATGCAATACTTGTGTGTTGAATTGTATTGTGGCATCTTAGAGAGACCAAGAAACTGGTGAAGAGCCAAGTGATCTTCTTCTTTGGAGGACCACTCACACAAAACATGGCAGATGGTCAAATTCTGTATGAGCTTTAGTATATGTGAGTAAATGTTTTGTCAAGCCTTTTTTATAGCTGCTGGTTGTGTCAAGCAACTCGTAACAGGTTTTGTTATTTAATTTAGGAAAATGCAGCCATGAAAATTGGTGAGATTGGCTTAGAACCTGATAGACAAACACTTACAACTATTGAGGAGAACATGATTTTCCAGTCATGCTACAAAGAAACAACACAAATCAAATCATCCAAATTACATGGACATGGATATTTGGCTACGTATCGAACTCACAGAGAACTTATGAAAGAGAACCTTGAAGTACATGCACGTGCTCAAGCTGCAGCTAGGGAGAAGAGCATTGCTTTTGAAGCGGAGGTTGAGAAGCTCAAAGAACAGATTGCGCAAGAAGCTGCAGAAAGGGAAAGGGAGAAAGAAGAAAATAGGAGGAGGATGCAAGAGGAGTTGGAAAATGCTAAGATAAACATAAGAGAAGAAATGAAGCAAGAATTTCTTAATATGCTAGCGCAGCACAAAGAAGGAACTATGAATATGGTATTAGAATAATTTTCCATCCTTTGTCCTCTTAATAAACTTATGATTATGATGCCTAATCTTTTACCACAATATTTGTATGTGTAGAGTACCCCGCAAAACAATGCCAGTATACAAGTTGCGCCAAGCATACAAGAGGAAGATGGGACTGGTGAACATGAAACTGAAAATGAAGATGGGTTACAGGAGGTAATGACACTATTGCACTATGTTCCATGTATCTTGAGCTATGTACCTTGAACTATAGCTAAAATAGATCAAACAATTTAATGTTTGTAGACTCAGCTTGGAAGCGTTGTCACCGTACAAAAAGATGCACCAGCACGTACTCGCTCCGGTAAAAGTACTGCAGCTCTTAGCAAAAGTCTTTTCAACGAAAACACTGCAAATGTGGCTGCACCGAAGACATATATCACTTCACAACAGCTGATGAATAGAACAAGAAATAATCCCAAAAGGAGGAAGATAACTACTGCAATATGTTATCAGCTAATTAGAATCTAAATTCTTGCATCATTTGCTGAAATTTTATCAAATGTGACCTTCCTTGTAGAACTAGGAAATGTAGAAAATACATTTAACATACGTGCTGAAAACTGCACCTTGTGCAGTTTTGATTGGGTGAATTGTTCCGAGTGGTAATTTACCTTTTCTGTGTACTTGATAATACCAAAGTTGTAGAGGGTTTAGAGATGCTTGTCATCATGAAAGGTCATGATTTTATCCCTGGAGAATTGGGAGTTATGAATTTTGTAAGTAGCCGGTCAGGTTTTGACCTTGCTCTGAACAGCAGTGGGCGTTTGTGTTTTTCAACCATAATAACTGCAGAATCTTATTTAACAAATAACTAGAAAGATGTAGAGAATTTCATGGGCTTTCTGCATTATAAAATAATATAAATTTTTGTTCTCTAGAACTCTAGTTATGATTTTTCTAATCAACTGTACTGCTGCTGCCTTAAAAATTCAGAGAATTTGATAGCAAACTGATTATATGTACATAACTGTTTCCATAGTGTTGATTAATTAGAACCATGTTATATCTAAATCTCTTTACATTTTGTGCAAGAATTAGTAAACTTAATATTATTCTAATATCGTGACCTTCCTTGTAGAACTAGGAAATGTAGGAAATACATTTAACACACGTGCTGAAAACTGCAGCTTTTGCAGTTTTGATTGGGTGAAATGTTCCGAGTAGTAATTTACCTTTTTTGTGATACTTGATAATACCAAAGTTGTAGAGGGTTTAGAGATGTTTATCGTCGTGAAAGGTCATGATTTTAGCCCAGGAGAATTGGGAGTTATGAATTTTGTAAGTAGCTGGTCAAGTTTTGACCTTGCTCTGAACAGCAGTGGGTGTTTGTGTTTTTCGACCATGATAACTGCAAAATCTTATTTAACAAATAACTAGAAAAATGTAGAGAATTTCATGGGCTCTCCGTATTGTTAAAGAATATAATTTTTTGTTATCTAGAACTCTAGTTATGATTTTTCTAATCAACTGTACTGCTGCTGCCTTAAAAATTCAGAGAATTTGATAGCAAACTGATTATATGTACATCACTGTTTCCATAGTTTTGATTAATTAGAACCATGTTATATCTGAATCTCGTTACATTTTGTGAAAGAATTAATAAACTTAATATTGTTCTAATATCCCAATCTTATTCTTTTGGTAGTAGGTGGACAAGGTTTCAGTGGAAGGCTCATAATCAAGCGAGGACATAGCCGAGGCGATGACATGTTGGGCTGCTAGGAAACTCTCGACTGCTGCATAGATGTTAGGAAGTTTTTAAAAAGTTGTCAAATAATGAGTGAACTGTACACTCGTTTATGATTTTAGCTACTATTTCCATGGTTTGGCAACATATTGAATGATTGATTATAATTAATATATGTGAGTGCAATAATGAACGGTATCTCACAACAGCTAAATTTGCGTGACAAATGATACTATTGCCACGCCACGACAACCGTGGCAATACCATATCATCTCTTGCAACGAATAAAAAAGCGTGGCAAATGATACTTTTGCCACGCCACAGCGATCGTGGCAATAATGTATACTCTCTCGCAACGAATAAAATTGCGTGGCAAATGGTTTACTTGCCATGGCATAACGGTCATGGCAACAACACCTTAGGCAACAAAATTCTAGCGTGGCAACAAAATTCTATTGCTACGCTATCGCTCGTTGCATTTACCACCTGTTGCTACGAAGACGAGCATGGCAAGTGCTCGTATTGCCACGCCAGTGAATGTTGCGATAACGCCCTATTGCCATGCTTGGCAACGGACAGCTATGGTTGCAAGAAAAGCTAACTCTTGCAACGACAAACTACCAACGGTTGCAAGTTCTTATTGCAACGTGACTTTTTGCAACCATTGGCAACGAACGCGATTTGGTGGCAAGAACTACCTTTTGCAACCAAATTGGGCCTATTGCAACGTTTTCTCGTCGTTGCGCAAGGGTTAGAAGTTTGTAGTGACTGCATTGTCTATTGATTATTATTCTGCCTATCTACTCTATCATTGGCTTCTAGCCGATGTCCAAGTGTTTTCTCGGTAGTCGACTGGCTTATTATTTGCTTATATCATCATCGGCTTCTAGCCGATGTACAAATTGCTATCGGCAATCGGCTAGAGGAATTCTATATCGACTGGTTGGCCGATTGGATCACAGGATCTAACTTTTTCTATCTTCTTGTCAATTACTGGGTCAAATTGATTGGCACGCCTACGAACCTCAAATTTAGGACCTGCACTGGAGCTAAGTAGATCTCTCAGGCCTTCACGTGTCTCTAGGCACCGAACCAGATTATCGGCTCGTTCCCGACGCTGCTGGTGATTTTCGGCGTCAACAGCCACCATGCAGCCTGTCAGCTTCTGGACGTCCTTCTGGTTAGTCGGGGGTGCCGGGTTCATGATTGCGTTGATTTTCTCTGGATTAGCCTCGATGCCTCGATGCGAGACGAGGAAGCCGAGTAGCTTGCCGGATGGCACACTAAAGGCGCACTTTTTCAGTTTCAACTTTATCCTGAATCTTTGAAGATTTTGGAAGGTTTCCTCCAAGTCGGCGATGAGGTCTTCTTTGGACTTTGTCTTGATCACCACGTCATCGACATATGCCTCCACATTGCACCCGATCTGAGTGTGTAGACACTGTTGAATTGCTCGTTGATACGTTGCTCTAGTGTCTTTCAAACCGAACGGCATGGTGATGTAGCAGTATGCGCCAAACAGCGTGATGAAAGACGTTTTTAGGCAGTCCTCCTTCAGGTTGATTTGGTGGTATCCCGAGTAACAGTCGAGAAAGCTGAGAAGTTTGCACCCGCGGTTGAATCCACCACTTGTTTGTCCTCAACTTTTGTTGTGGTGGCTTGCCGAATACTGTCGCGTCCGACTGTTGCTTCTTGAGACTGAGCCAACTCACAGCTCTCTTTGTCACAGGTGAAGGCTTGCTTGATGTCGTTGCGAAGGGAGAGAACTCCGACTGGCCCAAGCATCTTGAGCACCATGTAGGTATAGTGCGGTATCGCCATGAATTTGGCGAGCGCTGGCCGTCCAAGTATCGCATGGTATGCAGTCTCAAAGTCGGCGACCTTGAAGCAGATGTTTTCTGTGCAGAAGTTATCCCGCATGCCGAAGGTGACCAGCAAGGTTATCTGCCCAAGGGGTGTTGAAGACAGGCTGGGAATTATCCCGTGGAAGGGCGCCGTGCTCGGCTGCAGATCTGAATGAGGGATCTTCATCTCATCCAGGGTCTTGGCGAAGACGATGTTGAGCACGCTGCCTCCATCTATGAGACCCTTCTTCAACTTGATATTTTTGACGACCGGGTCTAAGACGAGTGGATAACGTCCTAGGTGTGAAACCCGATCTGGGTGATCCACGTGGTTGAATGTGATGGGCATCTCTGACCAGCGCAAATACTGGGGGGCATCTGCTGTAGAGACCGCATTGACGTCGCGTGCTGTTAGCTTTTGCTTCCTCTTGGACTTATACACAGACGACCCTTCGAAGATATGGTTGAGCTCGGCCTAGGGATCTTGATAATTGTCGGCCGGGCCCGAATCTGGCTTGTCCTTGTCCTTGTTGGCGCCAGATGATGAAGCCTGCTTGGAAGCAAACTTCTTGAGCATGAAGCAGTCCTTGGCCGCATGCTTGCCCTTGGGATGAAAGGGGCAAGGCCCGTTCATAACCTTCTGGTACTCATTGTTCCTTGGGGGTCACGACCGAGTCCGCTCCACGTTGGCCACCACGTTTTCCGACTTCTGCTTGTGGCTGCCGGATTTGTTCTGTGATGGCTCATTGTCGGCTTTAGCCTTTTGATCCTTCTGCCAGGACTCTTTCTTTTCATCGAGGGCCTCGATGACCACCTCGGTCGAGTCACCGTAGTTATTCGCCATATCGAAGAGAGCCCTGACAGAGTTTGGAGGCTTCTGAGTGAATTTTGCGATGAATGGGGCATCCTTGACTCCCTTGCGGAACGCGGCAATGACAACCTCATCCTTGATTATTGGGATCAAGTTGTGCTTCTCGGAGAACCTTTTGATGAACTCACGAAGAGACTCGTTCTTCCTCTGGTGCAGCTGATAGAGATCGTGCTCAGAAGATGGCCTCTCGTAAGTCCCCTGAAAATTGACGATGAACCGTTCCCGGAGTTCTCCCCAGCAACTGATTGACTGCTTTGGGAGCCCTGTGAGCCATGTCCTTGTCGAGTCAACTAGGGCGACCAGGTGGTAGTTAGCCATGGCTTTATGGCCACCTCCGGTAGCTCGGATCGCCAGAGTGTATCGGTGAGCCAGGACTCAGGATTGGTCTTGCCGTTGTATTTTTTGATTCCCATAGGCTTGAAGCCCAATGGCCAGTCGACCTCTTGTAGCTCCTGGGTGATGGCAGGTATGCCTTTGTTTGCATGAGGGCTTCGGCTCCGGCTGCGGCAGTGGAACCACTCGTGGTGGAGGTCGAAGCACTCATACTTGTCCTTCAGTCGGTGGCGCTGTCGATGTTTTACACCGACAATATGACTATAGGGCTACCCGGTGGATGGAAACTCGGTGGATTGCAAAGGAACACGGGGAGATTTTATACTGGTTCAGGCCCACTCGGAAGATAGACTCCTCAGCTTCATGTCAGCTGGAAGAAATATTTATAGTCTTTCCCGAGTAGTGCACTACTTGGAAGTTAGACTCTTCAGCGTCATGTCGGTTGGAAGAATATTTGCTCATGGCAAATGTTGGCTAAGCATGTAAGCCGAGTACCACTCTATGAAATTTAATCCATTATGTGGTCAGGTGTACTTGAGAGATACTTGCATCCCCAATTTTGATGAAGACCAGCTTGTGACCTTTATAAGGATATATCCTCAATACCTGGTGGATAATACAGATACCCGAACACATGCGTTCAGCAATTAGGCCTTCATGAAGCATATCTATTTACCTCATCGGTTCCTGTTGGTAGCACCAGCACCATGATTTTAGCACAGCCAACGAGTGGCCCACATTGGGCATGCTACTGTAGAAACTCATATCTTGGTGGCCCAGCACTGACTTTGTAAGCCTAAGCCCATGAATTAGTACAAGCTCTATAAAGGTAGGGAGAGAGAAAAGATTCCCTCATCTTCTCCAATCCACCAATCGTTTCGTCTTCCAGCCTTCATGCCGAAATTTCGCCTCCCACCTCACTAGGGTTCGCCATTGCTTGCTCTTCCCCATTGAAACTCGGGCGATCCCGCTTCTCTGCGTCCATTCGAAACCTCCAGCAACATTTCCCCCAAATCTTCTTGCCGTTAACCATGCCAAGGGCTTCAGGTTTCCTGGAGGCGCCGGATGACGTCTGGCCAATTTTGGATTACAGGCTGACTAAGCTGAAGCATCTAGAGAGGTTGTTGCAACTGCAGAGCCATGATGTCATCAATTGGCGTCCGGCTGAAGGTGAATCGGTTCCGGAGCCCCAGGCCAGCGAGACTATCGTTTTCACCTCTTTTTTCGACCAAGGTCTTTCTCTTCCGTCTTCCGACTTTCTCTGCCAGCGTCTTGCCTTCTATGAACTTGAGTTGGTGAATCTGAATCCCAACTCAATCTTGCAAATTTCTATAGTCACAACTCTTTGTGAGTGTTTCTTAGGTGTGGAACCTCATTTGAATCTATTTAGACATCTGTTCCACATCAAGCCCCAACCCTCCAAAAGCAAGGTCCAGGTGATTGGGGGGTCTGGTATCCAGCTGAGGAGCGAGATGAAGAGGATTTATATCAATATTCCCCTAAAGTCTACTCTCAAAGGCTGGCATAAGGAGTGGTTTTACTATTCTGATCTTGAGCCATGCCTCCCCCTTTTACCGGTTTGCCTCCAGCAGTCATGTCCAACTGGTCATCCGTGCCCAACTTTGAAGAAATGGGCCAAGTTTATATATTGATTGACAGGATTGACAAGTTGAAGAGTGCCAGGCTGACTAGTCCATGGGTGGCCAGATGTTTCTTGACTCGCCGCATTAGACCGTTGAAGTTGAGGTGTCACTTCGACTGGGACTACAAGGGCAGAGGTGATCCTAGCCGGGAGTATCCTGACTTGATGGACAAGCACAAGGTGACCGACATCCTGCTAGATTACTTTGCCAGTGGGGTGGCTGAGACAGAAGACTCAGAGCACTCTGTAGCAGCTTACAGCAAAAAGAGGCCTCGCCCAGAGGTAAAGCTTACCGATGTAGATTTACTATCCATCTGTGATGAATGCTTGCATACTTGTATTCTTGATTGCTTCTACGGTGTGTGATGTATGTTGTTGAACTACTTGTAGCCATGTGTGGAGTTTGATGAGGACTCCCAAACTCTTGCGGCCGTGAAATCAAAGAAGAGGCCGTTAAGTCCTTCTGCTGCCCAACCCTACTCCAAGAGAGTGGGGAAGAAGCCTGTTGAAGATCTGGGCAAGAAGAGGATTAGCAGGCCGAGTGCCGCAGCTAGGAATCTAAAGATCAAAGATACTGCCAGCATAGCTCCTAGGCCGCCAAGTCCTAGACCGGGACTAGCGCAGTCAGGCTCAGCAACATCGGGCCCAAGAAGAGCGCCGCCGAGTACAAGGTCGGGTCCAGCGCCGCCGGGCTCAGCAACATCGAGCCCAAGGATGGCGCCGCCAAGTACCCTAGCACCCCAACTGGCCGCATCAAGAGCTGGGCCAACCAGGACTAAAATGCCACCGCCGACTACCGCGCCATCTAGCCTGACAGCCGGCAGTCCTCCAGTGCTGACACCGGGAGCCCCCGGGTGGAGGTTCAAATTCTCCAAGAGGTATGTGACTTTGAATCTCTTGGAAGTCCTGTTTAGCACTGTGGTGTTTTGATACTTAGCTCTCTGTGTAGGAAACATGCCAATATTGATCTCAAGGAGACCACACCGGCTGCTCCTGTTGTCGAGCCGCCCCCAGCCAACCCAATGTCAGCGAGCATATCTGCAGAGCTAGTGACGATCTCAGTTGCAGAAACTGAGGTCGTCCCGACTACAGAGCCGCCAACATTGGCCGACCAAGGGGCTAGTGTTGAGGCTGTTGCCCCAGCCCCTAAGCATATCCCTGAAGCCCCAGCAGCCGCTGAGTTGGGGGCTAGGACCCCATCGCCGTCCTTGTCATCGTCATCGTCTTCAGAAGGGCCAGACCTCCCCAGGCTTGAGGCTCCTCCCTGCAGATTCCTGAAGACATTCCACTGGCTAACCCCTGATGGAACTGCGAAGAGTTACGAGCACGATGAAGTGGCAGCCGAGAGAGAAGATGCTGAGTTCTGAGGGGTCCAAGTATGATTTTCACCATGCTGAGTTCTTGTCAGTCTTCCTCGTATGAGTATCCTGATGCTTGACTCTGCTTTGCTCTATTTTGCTCTAAGCAGAAGATTGTTGACCGCTCGGAGAAGATGAATGAGGTCCTAACCCAGCTTGCCCCTCAACTCCAGCGATTGGGCCAGCTCCAGGCCTCGAAGGTTGACTTGGAGCGGTCTAGCCAGGAGAAGGAGACTTGGCTGAGGGGAGCCGTTGATCAGCTCAGGGGTGAAAATTGGGCCTTAGCCAACAAGATCAGAAGTAAGTCTCCTGTATTTGTTTTCCCGGCTAAGTGTTGTGTATGTTTCTCCAGCTTTGTTGTTTCCCGACCGCCCAGTTGTGTCTTGACTGTAATCTTGAGTACTTGACTATTTTGATGTACAGCCCTCGAAGCTGAGTTGAAGACCCGAACAGAGGGGGAGAACCAGCTAAAGGAGGCCAAGAGGGCCAAAACTGAGCTCGAGAAAGACAAGGCCGACTTGGAGAAGGCCAACACCAAGCTCGAGAAAGAGAAGGTTGAACTGGAGAAGGCTAAAGCCAAATGGGAGGCTGACTACAAAAGTAAGTCTCCGCTCTGACAACCATCTTGACCAATCCATTAACTACTCTCTCTACAGTTTTGCCTAACAAGTTTACTTGTCGATGAACCTGGGTAGCTGCTAGAGCCAATGCCCAAATCCAGTTTCAAGCTTTTGCAGAGGAGATAAAAGTCGTCAAGGAGTCATGGGAGATTCTCGCTGAGTCCGTGAAAGGGCTCCTTGATGTCATGGACCCTCACTACGTGGGAACCAGTTCCAACACGATCTCCCAGGTGCAGGCGCGCCTTAACGAAGCCCCGAGTATCCTGAAGAGGTACTCAAACAAGCGTGTTGTCGTCGGCGTGGCCCAAACCCTGGCGATGACCAAGTCAATCTACCCCAGGGCAGATCTTGAAGCCATCGGAGAGGGATTCACCGAGGAGATGACACCTGAGGAGGCACTGGAGTTGATAACCCAGGCGAGGCCGACTGCAGAGGTGATCACCCGAGACCTAGGTATGTAAGAACAATCCATCATGCAATCGGTGTATATAAATTTTTGTAAGGACATGTGTAAATATATGTGCAATGCCGCCAAGCTCTGAGTCCTGACTTAGTTATCATTAGCTTTACCCAACTAAATGGTCTATGCCGAGTTAGTCTATAGGAACTTAATAAAATCGTTCACCGCAGAAATCTGTACTTGGGCAAACATGACAGAGTTGTTGCAAAACTTCATAACTTCAGTAAAACAGGCTCGTATATTATTGACAAAGCACATATGATACATGTAGCCCCTTACTCACTACTCGGTTGGAACAAGTGGCGTAATGAGTCCGAGGAAAACTGTACACATAGGAAAATATAAAACTCAGGTATAGAAAGGACGTAGCTGTTCTATATTCCATGAGTTCCTGACGGCACTTTACTGCAGAACGTCTTCGGTCTTCAGTCGGTAGGTGCTTGGCCATGTAAGCTCGGCGATAATGAATGGCTCTTCCCATATTGGGGATAATTTATGCCTGTCTTTGGTGGTTTGTATTTTTCTCAAGAGACGCCTCATCTCCAACCCGGCAACCGGCCAGTGCCCAATGAAATGGACATTGCCTATCGATTGTGGTAACGATGCCGGCCTTGAAGATACCTTGCCGACTCGATTATTGCGATGTCCCTCGCTTCTTCCAACTAATCTAGTTTGACCAATCGGGTATTGTTGGTTGGTAGCACAGCCTCGGCACCATAGACCAGAAAGAAAGGTGATGCCTATGCCCAACTAACGTGGTTCTAAGAGACCAAAGAACAAATGGGAGTTCTTGTACCCACCACCCTGCATATGGTTGTAGTCGTTCAAATATCCTGGCCTTGATACCTTGTAAGACCATGCCATTGGCATGCTCAAACATTTGCTGCAAACGCGATGCTACCAGCGGGTTTACGCACACAAGCAAATCAATTTGATGTCGAACAGTCATACAACCAAGAAATCTTGAACGACGCCGCCTGTTGAACTGAGATACCATTGTCCGTTATGATGCGGTTAACGAACCCCAAATCGAATATAATATACCCATGATAAGTCCTTTGCTCTGCCGCTGTTATGGTAGCAACGTGTTTGGCCTCAATCCACTTGGTGAATTTATCACTGCGCACGAACAAGTGTGTGAAAAACCCTCGCCCCCCCCTAGCCGCTTCTTGAAAGGCCCAACCATGTCAAGCCCCCATACTGCAAAGGGCCAAGAGATTGGGATGGTTTGGAGTTCTTGGGCTAGAGATTGTTTGCTTGCATAGAACTGACAACCCTCGTTGTGCGAACAATGTCTTTAGTGGGTCTGTTACTGCTGTTGGCCAGAAGAATCCCTGCCTGTAAGTTCTTTCCGACTAACGTCTAGATGCGGCTTGGTTGCCACATATGCCCAGTGGATCGATTTGTAAATTGCTTGCCCTCCTCGGTTTGTGACCAGCGCGATGAGGACATCGGATGCACTTCTTTTGGTACAGGTCTTCTCTACTGCTAAGGAAACTTTTGCTTTGACGTTTGATTGTTTCGGCTTTGCTGCGCATCTTCTGGAGTTCGTGTCACAGAGCAATTTGAGAACAGGAGTCCGCCAATAGTCGGATATATACAGTACTTCATCTGTTGCGGGTAGGTTCGCCTCCCAACTACTCTGGCACTGGTTTCTTCTTGACTGATCGGCTCCATTAGATTGCTCGACAAAAGATCCAGTTGGACCCACATTCTCTCTTGGATCCCATGTTAGCCCAATTCGTCTGCAGCATCGTGTATTGTCGATAGGACATGGGGTTATCTCCAGGCCCGTCAATTACTTGTTTCTAGCTCCTTCAGACGCGCCTTAATAGTAATCGCACATTCCATTGATAGATGAGCGATCAAAAAATCACAGTCATACGAGACATGTTGTTTTCATCACTTGGAATTGACCACGGAGTTGGGAATCTCCATGCACAACCAGTCGACGATGTCCGATGAAGTTGATTTATAGCTAATGCGGAGCCCCGTGGAGAGTGCCTGCTTACTCACGACATGGTGGGAAGCTGAAAGTGAATTTGGAAGACACGTAACTTGAGTTTTTTGCCGGGCGTGGTGACCGAATCAGAACGACGCCCGTGAAGCCCCGGCACTTCTCTAGATCCTTAGAGACACCGCAATCCATGCGCAGACCATATGTCATCCAGTATCTCATACCGCTTGGCTGTCGTATGTACGGCATCTGAACTTTTTAGTTCACACGTCGGCCACAAAAGAAGCTTAGGCAATAATCGAGCCTTAAGAATTGACCTTTAAAATGCTGTAGTGCT